>JAVYIG010004354.1:0-164740 GCA_035222895.1 Strongylocentrotus droebachiensis | reverse complement strand
ATTCAATACAAAATGATTTACTGATTAAATTAGTAAAAGGGAAAAAACCGGAGGAATGCAAATGAATGGTTGAATATGAGGTGACCAGAAATATAAACTTACAAATATGAATTCATCATCTATGACACAAATGCAAACCTTTCATCACTAAACACAGATTTACCCTAATGGGTGTGGGGGGGGGGGGGGGGTGGGGGTGTTTCACAAAGACTAAGATCGACTTGAAGTTGGACTGAACTTTGGTAGGCCATTCAGGCCACTGTTTGCTCTCACCATCATGATCTTTAGATCATATTTTTCATTCAATAATGAATTATCAAAAAATAAATTTGGTAGATTTGTGACCATGATTTCTACGTCCCTTGAGAGACCAATGCCAGTAAATGGTGAGAGCAAACAGTGGCATGAACGGCCTGCCATAGTTAACTCCAACTTAAAGTTCCATCTTAGTCTTTGTGAAACACCCCCGGGACTTTAAGTGGGCCTAGTCAAATATCAGGAAGACAGGTCTCTCAAGTATCACTCTTCAATCTTTGTGCTCTATTACTTCCTATTAGCTACATTTACATGCCCTTTAACCTGGCATACAGCATAGATCTTTAGAGTAGAGATGTTACCTGCTACCTTTCCTATTTGCACATTGGCTCTAAGTTGACATCTTATTGTTGCTGTAACAGTCTGTAGGTTCTCTTAGAATGTGTGGGGCGTGATAGTGACAATACTAACTCCCACATGGCCCAGGGAAGAGTGATGTGAATTAGTGGGCTGGTTTCATCAATGTATGGGACTTTAGTATTGAGGAACAGCCAAGAAGATGGTATAGACATGGACCCTACTAGACATGTCCCTGGTATAGCACATCAAAGAAATTTAACTTGCAATGAGCCAGTAGGCTGTAAACTCACATCATTTAACACTGAGTAACTGCCATTTTAGCTCTCACAAGACAATTTCTTCTCAATAACAATGAAAATTAAATGAATAAAAACCTTGTCAATTAAAATTTCAATTACACAAGAAGTGTATACATTTTAAAACTATATAGCCATGCCATTCACATATATGTAAATTACAATCACCATTGGTCAAGGTATTGGAAAGCATCATTGCTTTCAAAATATTAAATTTATTTAAAAAACGGGCGGCACCTACAGTTACAGAAGTGAAATTTTGATTGGCATGTGAATATGTCTATGTACATGTAACTATTCTATGAGGTGTGAAGAGCCTTGAAGAAAATTATGACTAGCAAATCTTGCTATGCTATTAGTCTATTACTGAGAAGAAAGAAAAAGAAGAAGAGATCTATGCATGTTCTTGGTTCAGCTAGCTTGGACAGGGATAGCCTAATACCATAGGATTATGTTTTATTGTAAATTCTGGAAGTCTATCTGAGAATTTGTGACAAAACCTTGAAAGTTAATTGCTAATCTGACCAAGTATTTCAAAAGCAAGAACTATAATAGCAGAATTCAAGGGAAAATGCACATGTTATAGAGGACCTAGACAAACACAATTTAATGAAGATCTCGTCTTAAAATAGTCAATGGAATAACAAACTGATAATTTTACTTTGCAGAGCCTTGTAGACATACAAACATATGTCTGCATCATGTTTATGAAATAAATTGTAATTTGAATACATGCAGTTAGTTGGAGTTGATATAATGATGAGAGGCATATAAAGAAATTGAAAGGGGGAAGAAAGAGGTAGGGAGTGAGAGAGAAATACATGTAGGGAGAAATGGGGAGGGGAAGGAAGAAGGAGAGAGGTGGGAAGAGAGAGGAAGAGGTGGGAAGAGAGAGGAAGAGGTGGGAAGAGAGAGGAAGAGAGAGGAAGAGAGAGATGGAGGAGAAAGAGGGAGAGGGTGAGAAGAGACGAGTGATGTGTGTGTGTGTGTTTGTGTGGGAGGGAGAGAGAGAGAGAGAGAGAGAGAGAGAGAGAGAGAGAGAAAAGGGGGGGGGGGCTACATGTATCACACATAGTGACTCAATTTTGCAGTTAATATATAACTGGCTGTCTTAATGTACATGTACATGGGATGTCATTTATTACTAGTATTCAAATATCATTCTCTCTTAGTCATGAGGCATTATAGCACCAGGATAATGATTTTTCATGCATCAATTTATTGGTCTGCTTATAATATCAAAATGAGACGAAAAGGAAAGAAATATAGAGCATGACTCACCCACAAATATCCATTATTTGTGAGGTTCAAGCGAGGTTTGTGTTCCCAGAGACACACAACGGATGAATAATCAACAGAAATTTGACTAGTGGGAGGGACAAAGGATGAACCAGAGGCCATGTATACAAGAACTAAATATTGTCTCTCTATTTTTTACACTTGGAAAACCATTAAGGACACCTTTACTTGTACCAATGCAAGTCATGACCACATTGCTACAGGATGCTCATAGCTCTATTATTTGAGAAATGAATTGCTATTTGTTTAACACTAACAAAAAAGAAATACTATACAGTCTACTGGTGTGGCTGTCTCCTCATTGTATATCACAATGGCATATTTTCTGACTGGTTGAATATATTCCAAATTTAATATCTAATTGGCATCTTGAAAAAAAGCCCACTGACATGCTTGATATAGCATATCCTCATTAGAAAAATTGTTGATTTGTATTTCTATCATATTTACAAGATGAAATGTTTGATGGGTAACTTTTCTGATTAAAATAACAAGAAAACAAGAAATTGTTTGTAATAAAAAGTTTGAATATTTAATAACACATCTGAACCCCCCCCCCCCCACGCTTTCATTCTAGTCCAATATCCTACAATAAATAATTTTTGAACAAATTACAGAAAGAGCAGTAGTCTTCAAGAAGTGATATTAGACTGTATATCAACTTAATTTTCATTTAAATATACATACTGTACATCATGTTTAAAATCACCCCAAATGACTTCCTTTTGGATTGAATTAACAAAGAAATAATTCTTTACATCAGCCACAAATACTTCCTTTTATTCAAATCTTTCAAATAAGTTTGCATGCTCAGCACTCTACAACCAACAAAATGTAGGTTTATTTGGCAGTGCATTCCCATGAAAATTCTTTAAAAAATATCTGTCTCAGAGAAGGATTACTTGTGTTGTGAACACAAAGCCTTGACAGACAACCAATAACCAAATGAACTTCATGGCTCAGTACAAAGCCAATCATTCAGTCTATTTAGCTTGTGGCTTCATCTACATTTATAAGGTTTCATTGTAGGTCTATGGTTTCATCAACTGACATCACACACTGATTCAAGCTGTGTTTTTTTCATATGAAAGGCTTCAAACTTGATTATCCATCATAATCAGGTAATTTATGATCTTGCAGAGATGCAGTGCACTGATAAAGTTTGTTCAGTGCAAGTAAACAAATTTATCATCTTAAATCTTGCAATAAAACATGCAAAATGTTTGAAGTTAAAGGAAATGTACAGCATTGGTAAAAGTCAAAAGAGACAAACTCTGGATTTCCATAATTTTCTTACATTTTTGTACACACCTACATGTACACACCTACAAGCTCTGCTTTTCTATAGGTTCCTGCACATTTCACAGTTTGTACTTTTATCTGGGTTTCCTTTAAATGATATTAGTTGTCAACCAAATGTGATGATTACCTTGTCAATTAATATAATCATTTTGTTATATTATGAAACAATATGTCTTTTATGTATATTTTGTTATCTGTATTATTTCTGCATGTGAAATGTGAAATCAATAAACTCAAACTCAAACTCAAATGTATGAAGATAAAATATGACCCCATTATGTTCTGCTTTGGTTGCATGCACTTCAATGTGTCAATAGATTATGTAAGAAGTTTCTTTCTTTTGTAGTTATTAACTGAGTATTGTTTATGTAGCTTTCATTGGTATCAGTTAGCTTTATAATTACTATCTAATAAATGGAGGTGAATGTATACAGTAAGTAAAAGAACAGACAATTCACAAGGAACTATACATAATTACAGAGCTGGGAATTCCCTACAAATAACAAAGTATTAAAAGAGGAAAAACTTAATTTTCCCACAGGACAGACAATTACATAGCACAGACTTTGTACATGTATGTCTGCTTCTGCCTCACAAGGCTTCCTGGTAGAATAAATCAATCATATTTCTAAACCATTTACATAAACATGTATCAAGAAAATCACATTTTCACTAATCTTTGACCTAGATCAATACTTTGTATTATCTTTAACATTATTCTATTAGATAATTGTAGATGAATGTCTTGATTTCATACAATACTACAAATAAATGCATGGGTGCTTCCTAATTGCTATTCACAAAAATGTGTGCATTCATCAAATGTGGGACAAATTATTGCAAACATTGCAATGTACTCCCACAAAGCCCTGTAACTATTCCCCAGGCAATACAAAGTTAACAAAAAATAAGTTAGACAGAAACGGAGAGGAGGAAAAAAAAAATTGGACTGCACGTTCATATGATGGGAAGAGGGAGTATAAAAGGTGGGCAGAGGGAGTATAAAAGGTAGAAAGAGAGTGGGAGGGGGGGGGGGGAGGGGTGCTCCAAAATCTGGTTCGTTTTCTTTTCTATCTGGCTAGTAAAACTTAAGGGAGAACAAAAAGTCAGGGCAAGGAGCTTCACATATACTGTACATTTACATTCACACAATTGATTTTTTTCCTGAATCAATGTCTTCAACTTACCAGCTTCTGTGTATTTTCCACCAAGATTGTCATCATCTTCTGGTGACTTCTGAGGGGGCCATATGGGAGTGAGTTTGCCAGGAGATGTAGCTACCGAACCACTGGAGAGAGAAGATGACGAGGAGGGCTGGTTCTCATGCCTCCAACAGTACATGGAGTCCAACTAGAGATAAATGAGGAAGAGATGGAGGGAATGAGACTAAGCCCTTACATCAGTTCTACAGATTCCATATTTTGTCATTATTTCAGTCCTGAAAAAAATATTTTAAATGAAAATTTCTTTGCCAAAATGTACGTGCTTGAGAAAACATAGGAATCTCCAAGAGTTTTTTGTATGTGTGTATGTGATAAAATTCATGAAGATAAGCTTCTGTAACTCAGCCTTACCATTTGGATGGATGGACTTCCCTCATACACCTGCTCATTTGAATATTATTCAATTAAATACTTAAACAACATTTTATCCAGTTATCCAGATCCATTCAAGAAGTAATAACAGATTAGTGATATCTCAGTCAAAATGAGAGTGCACTGATAATAACAGCACAGCATGGAAACAAACTTCACAATGCTGGGTAAATTCTGTTTCAAAAAGAAAGTTTTACAATATTAGCCACATTTATATATCATAGTTGTAAATTGAGAAATAAAACCTGCATGGATGATATATGAGCAGCACATGTGTGGACTTTGATTAATCTCCTCGACCCTTCTTAGCAACAGTTGCCATTTAAGTAATCAAACAGGAATGAATTGATGCAATGTGATAATTTTATTGGATAGGGAAATAACCACAGGATTTGCAACATGAAAAATACCCCCAGCTGTCATGGCTTGCCCAGTTTCCCTAGCAATGTAGGTGAGCTTTAAAAATTAAATATGAGAACAGTTTATGAATTTGACAGCAGTAATAAAGCCTCTAGTATTCTAGTTACAGGAAAAAGCTCTTCTCATATGTTTAATTGAATACTTCATAAGACATAGTGAGCGTGTAATGGGCATTAAATATCACTATACAGTGTACCTGCCATTCTGTGCTTGTAACTTAAACATTTACAAACAATTATTGTCAATGAACTAAATATTCTAAATTGAATAGCTGTCTCTACGGTTCTTTACTTGTAAAATCTTTTGAGAGTCAAGTTGTGAGCTTTTGAATCTTTACCTAGACATATAACTGATATACATGTGTATAGCTCAATTTTTTCCCCCTAGGATGTTTAGAAATACCATAACCAGAAACCACTGAAAATATGCCTACTTTGAATATCTTTGTCTCTTAGGGAGTGAGGCACACCCTAAAACCATAACTATAACCAGGAAGGATACCAATAACTAGGAGATATCAAAGGTTACCCACTATGATTCTTTTAGCTTGAAGAAAGCTGTCCCTTACATTGTAGATTACTTCAGTTGAGTAGAGGATACCTATAACATGGAGCTAAACTTTTGTACTTCATTATTACCACTACTGATTCTCCCGCATATAAACTAAAGATTATGCCTTTGACCTTGATGCACTCCCTGAAGTTCCAGGCTACCTATAACCAGCAAATGTACATGTATGTAATTAACAAGTTACCAACTATTAATCAATCTCCTACCTTAAAGACGTCTGTCCCCGAGGCGCTCTCAAGGGGCTGTAGGATACCGATATCTAGGAGATTGGTGCAGAGCATGTAGGCAGCAGACTGGGCTTCCGAGATGGAGGATGGACTCAGCAAACCCCCATCTTCCTGGTATGGAGGTGAGCAAGGCAAAGAGGTGGAGGAGGAGGAAGAGGAACACAGCCAGTCTAGAAGGCGTCGACCTGGAAGGCAATGCAGGAAATATTTATAGCAATGCGCAACACTCAGAGTGACAAAATAACATCTACATGAGTTTAGAGCAGTGTCTGTTCACTGGCAGCTGGTATTGGAAATATTACGTCTGTAGATAGATTTAATTTAATTTAGTGAACAGTGTGCTATGGTAAGGACATTCAATGTCAATTTAACCAATCTGGAGCTCTAACCTTCCAATAATTTGATACCAATATAACTTGTGATCATGGATTATAATCTAATTCCACTGGCTTAAAATTTGAAAGCAGAATTATGAAACCATACAGACAACATTTAAGTTTCAAGAGTACATCAGAAAAAAGATTTACAAACAAAAGAGAGAGAGAGAGAGAGAGAAAGAGAGAGAAAGAGAGAGAAAGAGAGAGAGAGAGAGAGAGACAGAGAGAGAGAGAGAGAGAGAGAAAGAGAGAGATAGATAGAGAGAGAGAGGGAGATTATCAAAGAGTGTGAGAGATTAGAAAGGGAAAAAGAAACAAGAATCTGAGAGACGCAATAGATAGATGGAAGGAGGAAGGGAGACACACACATCAAACAATGTAGTTATGAATACACCATATGACCAAAAAGTTGTTTATTCCATGTAAAATGCTTAGAATATCTATCTTGCTTTACTACATTACGTTTGTATCTAAAATTTATATATTTCATGTAAAGCTATGTATAAATGTTAACTTTTATTATTATTATTACTATCATTACTATTATCATTATCAAAACAAGCATTTGGTGATTTGATAAACCATAAAAAGAATTTGATTGTAATACTAATTTCACTTCTATGTAATATCTAAAATAGGTTACACAGAACAAATATCTGATGAGAATACTTTGTGAAGGGGAGGGGGAACCTCATGAAACACTGTATGCAAACTAAAGATTCCGAAAAATGTCATTATGAAAAGATACAAGAGCAGGGGAAGCAGAGAAAAGTTCCAGACATCAAATAACCAGGATTATGCTACATGTATCAAATTGGCAGATCAATATCAGAGTACTAATTACACCCTGCAATCAACCTCAATATATATGATGGCTAATCTATGTGATTAGGAGAATGAAACAAGATCTCCATGTACATAACAGCATTTATGGTACTGCTATATTAATATACATGTAACATTGTAGCAGTTAGTTAAAGCTACAATGTAATGTGATCAATGATATTCCATATCTTCTAACGTTAATGAAATTATACACTACTGATATACATGTACCTTGTTTGTAAACATCTGTGTGTTGGGGGGGGGGGCACTAAACTTTAACTTTTACTATTCAGTATCTTTAATACTAAAGTATGCTTTCAAGTAGATATTGGTTCATACAGTAGTCATTTGTAGATTGACTAGATTCCACAGTTTATACATGTACATGTACACTGTACATATGTAGTTTACATGTATACAATACTTACTTGTATGGCTCAATGGATTAATTAACAAGTATTTGTGAAATTGGCAATGATTTGAGTCATGGATGGTGGAACTTTCCTGCCAGTTTACGCATCTTATTGACAGCGTAACATCAAATATTAACAAAATATCCTTAGGCTAGTAGGGCTATTTAACCTACATGTACAGTGTGTATAATGATTATTAGTAACAAAGTACATGTTAAAGCTTGTCGTGTTGAGTATGATAATATGTTGCTTTATAGGCCTACTTTTTTCTACTGTGTAAAATGACAAAAAGATGCACAAATATTATGAAAATATCCCATTCCCACTGGTTCTTAATTAATCAATTTCTGTTGAATCTTTCATGAACTATTAGGGGCAGTTAATTGCTTAAATTTAATGTTGGTCATGTTGCTGTAAAGATTTTTTTAGCAAAGTACATTGTACATACATGTACATTTACGAGTCTTAAGCACTTGTGTAATTCGACAAAAAGTTTCATGCATGCAAGAGTTTATAGTTTGTTGCCATCGCTTATAAATATGATTTCACTTGGTCAAGAGGCAAATCTGACATAAATACACATATGATATCTAGCCGAAAGGTTTGATATTTTCATAATGTGGTCCTGATAGTAACAAGGCCTTCATTTTAATTTCATTTTTCTTCTTTTTTTCCCCCCATAAGAATTGTCTCCCTCCTTGGTTCTTTGCACACTCAAAATTGTCCCCTTTCTTTCTTCGATTTTTGCAACCACAAACCACAATTTGCATTTAACAGTCTCCATAGTACATACATTTTAAACAAAATGTACCTTGAAACTAACATTGCATAATACCACTATGGGAAAACCCAGAATGTACTCACAGCTGAACAATTGTCAATTTACCCCCAAATGCAAATCCCTCTGCAAATCATGCTGGAATGCATTCTTTCAAAGAGTTTCAAGAGGGTCTTTCAACATACCCCAGCATGTGACCTCATGCCATTACAGCATTAAGAAATCTCTCCCGCATAGATGATGTTAACATTCAATTGAATTGGAGCAATTTTGCCATGACACAAAGAACAAGAAAACATTTCTTTAACCAGATTCAAATTGCCTAATAAATCACAATATACATGTAATATACATCCCCCCCCTCAAAAAACAAATTCCATATGCCTTATCATACATGTAAGAACAAAGTTATTAAAAACAAGCTCAAAAGCATGTAGATGATTGTCTGATATAGCAACAACTAATATATGCAAAGTTTCATGACTTTTATTTACATACACCATGTATATATTTCATCTTGGTATACAGTTAAATAAACAAGGGTCCTGCACACAAGGACCCCTGAATAAAATAAAAATGTTGATAGGGATGAAGTGTACATAGACACTAAAAAAATGCATTCAGGATCCCCCTCCCATCTTCTTCTGGGAACAATAATGGTGGGTGTGGAGCTGTGGATACTACATAAAATGTTCTTTCAGACATTTAGGTGGGAAATAATCACAGCGATTAAATCAGGGTTGGAAAAAAAAATGGTAGATACACATGTATGTATTATCCTTCAAAATCCCTTCTGCACTTTCATGTGGACAGAGTATTAGCAAGATTAGCAACCCTGGGAAGTACCTATAATCTCCATTGCTTTATAATCTAGATCAGGTGAGTCAGAGGCTTCTCTCTATGGTTACAATGTACCTACATGTACATGTAGCTTCCATTGCTTGATGGTGAGAGTGGAAGAAACTACATGTTTATCCGGCATACATGTTTATCCAGCCATATAACAGCAAAGCTTTTGATGAAATGCAAAATAAAAAAACATGTCCATGCTATGTAGTATTCTATTATCTTTTTATACCCTTCCATAAATTTGTTGTTACACAAAGAAAAAACACTATTTTTTTTCTTCCAACTTTGTGACCGAATATGATCTCCTTGTGTTTGGAGTACCTATAACATGTGCGATGCATCCCCTTGGTGCTTCCATTTGGTAAGGAGAATTGCAAATTCCCATTTCATCAAGGTACATGTATATTGCACCACAAATTTATTAAAATAGAAGAGTGGTTCCAAATGAAATGACCACTTTGCCAATATGAAGTTCACATATATTTAGTGATCTACATGTACATGTACACTTTCAAAAGACTTGTACAGTATCTCTCCATTCCTTTGTCATTTTCCGTTTCGCTTCTCACTAATCTCTCTGATTTTCTGATTTCATCCAATTCAACTTCTCAGAAGGGTGGGGTTCCCCTTTAGCACATATAACAGCCCACTAACATCAACAAATTAATAAAAAATAGACATTAATATATGCATATACGCTATAAATCTGAGTATCATAGGGTAGAAAGACAAGTAAATGAAAGTATGAAACTTACATCTGTACATTATGTACTGTTATCAGAAGGGTAACAAACAAATTCATTCCAACACGTAGCATTTATCCTTAAATTATTTGAGCTCATCAGCTTATAAATATTTGGTTGGTTTTTTTCTAAAAAAATTAATTATCATTTATGATGAATAGAGAATCCACACATGTGGATCATACATTACATCTCTATTTACTTTGAAGAAAAGGGAGGGGTGATTATGGATGCATCAGTACATATTATATAACCTTGGGGAAAAGATGCAAGCAGGCCATTCTGAATGAAAATCTGTTCAATCCTCAACATTGCCATAAAACCATCTTACATGTATTGTACATAGCCACATCCAATAGCCAAATAATTAAAATAATCACACACATGGTACCCACATGTGTAGTTATGAATGAAAATCAACACCCATTACTGGTCAAGTTGCCCTTTAAAGCCACAACTAATTGGTGGTCACAGTAAAGGTCAGTCTAATAGCTGCTACTTCATTATACTACTGTAATGAAACAAAAATCAATAGATTTAGGAGAGAAACACACTATAATGTTTAAGTCCTTGTGGACAAACCGGTTATATGTTAATATGCATGTGTATGCATCTACGCTAGATGTACTGTAACATGGTCATGCTGTAAATCAATCAATGCAGGCCTAGCTTTGCTCCTGTACAGTAACTTGATTATGCAATGTAGGCTACATGTATTGCAAGGCATCTCATCTTCAACATCCAATGTACACATGTACAGTACCTGCTATTCTTGTACTCTATGCAAATTCTACACGAACCACAGTAAAATAATATTTGGAGATCAAATTGCCTGAAACATGTACATTTTTATCGAAAATAATATCGCTAGTGATATTCCTTATTGACCACATTACGAGACAAACGAATATCACTAGCGATATTATTTTTGATACTATATCCGCAATGAGTAATATATTTAGCATTATGTACATTTTTTGTGTAAAAGGCATAAGGGCCCAACTCTTAAATCTATTCTTTTAACATCAATTTCATTTCACACAATGTGTTCTGAGGAAGAGGGGTATTACATGTATCAGTTAGTTTTTAATCAGAAGACATTGATTTTTTTTAAATTTTGGTAATAGATTTCAGACTTCAAGTGGGTGTGCTACAGTCCAACTCATGATTACAAATTGTTTAGTTGAGAGGAAGACACAACCCAAACACCATACTCTGAATATCTTCACAACACTTGTGTTGTTTAAAAATTGTACCTAATCCTACATTAATGAAATCCTACATAAGATCTCTTGATATTTGAAATTTCATCATTTTTGATGATGTACACATACTGTACACTGTACTACGTAAGAATAAACGTGTACTGAAAATTATAAGTGAAATAAACAGGAATTCATTTAAGTTTGAACAAACCGGTATAGATCACTGATCGATAATCACACAAGATGGGCTCTTTATTTTTTGATCAAATGTGCTGCTCTGACACACTCTGCCTACACCATTCCTTACACCCCTCTCCAGACAAACAATTAAAATACACCAAGAATCAAAAAATTAGATGGGAGGGAGAAAAAGATGGAAAACATGATATCAAATATACTTTAACCTCAGTTAAATGTGGTAAATTATTAAGAATTAAGAATTGTTTTAGAGGTGCAGAATAATTATCAATACAGGACTTGCCTTCAATAAATGCACAAAAAGAAGAATATTCACTATTTATGGTTTCTTTCAGCTTAATTAGCTGCATGTACCTTCATTGGTAAGTAATCTGGATTAACTGGTAAATGTTAAATCCTTACAGAAAATTTAATTAGGAGAAACTTACCTGTAAAGTTTGCCTGGTCCTTGAAGTTGATTCTGAAATCCAGCTTGGCCTGTTTCTCTCTGGCTGCAATATAAGCTGAGGGTTCCCTGGGAGACATTGGTATCCTTGGGGTTCCAGGTGACCTTAGCAGTCGTTCACTGGCAGACATTGGACTGGTCAACCCTTCAAAGGGTACCTCAGTAGATCGCCTACGGGTTTTACGTGTCTCTGTATTCTTATCATACGGGGAGGTATTAAACTTGAAGAGTGTCTGAGGTCTCTTTAGAGATATCTCAGGAGAGGGGAAACCATACAATGTATCCTTCCGCCAGCTCTTCTCACCACGTTCACTGGGCGTCATTGCTGGACGTCCCCTGGGCGTCATTGCTGGACGTCCCCTGGGTGGTGATGAACGAGGCTGCTCCTGGGAAAGGTTGAAGGATTTGAGAGCTTGGGTGGAAGATGACAGGTCCGGAAGAGAAGGGAAAGACATGGAGAAGCTAGATGGAACCTCTTTGATTTCTTGTGGTGGATCCTTCTCCCCAAATGAAATGAAACGTTTGAATCTCTCCATGGCACTGGGACTCACATTTCTTGTGTTATTCACTTGCTTGGGATTCTCACCATCTCCTGGGTCTTTCTGAAACCTTGGGATACGAACTGGATTGGGTGGAGATGGAAAATCAGCTCCACTCATCTGTGTGGTATGCTCAATTTTCTTCTTGCCTAGACTTACATCCCCTTTTTCTGAATCATGTAAGGCTTGGTGGATAGCGATGGAACCTTCTGTTCCAGTATGCCATCTCTCTGAAGAACTTGACATGTCACTTCTGTTCTTCTTGTCCACATTTTGTTTTAATAAGCTGCTGTCAGTTTCTGGTGTAAAGAGTTCTTGATCAGGAGTCTCTCTCTGTTCACCAAGTTGTGAATGACAATCATAGAACTCTATATCACTTGGTGTGTTGTCCTGGGGTCCTGTTAAAGAGTGCTTCTCTTTCAGAAATAATGAAGTTGGAGGTTGCAAGCGATATCCACTGGATGGATCATAAATAGTCTGCTCAGGGCTATTCTGTTGATATTTCTCCTGAGGATACCCTAGGTTAGATGATGGATCACCAGCTATAACTGGTCTACCCATATCTTTATAGGCAGGGTTGTGTTTAACATGATAGTATCCATCCACAGGGGTTGAGTGCTTCACATCTATGTTCTTACCCGCAACCTGAGAATCTTTGCCATCATCTTTTCTATCACCTGCATGACCAGCTTGTGTAGTTATCAGTGGTGATGTCAAGTCTGTCGGACTGGATAAATCTGACTTAAAAACTGTGAGGGGTGAAAACACCTCTTCCACTGGCTCAGCATGTCCAGGAAGATGATTAGGATTGCTATTCTCCTTCTGATGCAAGGCATCATCCCAATTAATACCATGTGATGTGTTTGATTGGATACCACTTCTATTCCTCCCCTGCTGCATATCACTACCAGAACTGGGACTGGATGATCGTCTCCTTGATGATGCACCATTCCTCATCACCTCCGCACAAAGTGTATCTGATTTTCTCCTCGCTCCTAGCTCATCGGTGTCCTTTCCTGAATTTGAGATTTCATAAACACACACAGTCTCCTCTATTGTCTCGGTCCGCACTGTTTGCATTCTGTTCACCCTTCCATTTCCTGCACTTCCTCCATCGGACATAGGCGAGGTGGGTGAGGTAAGCGCTCTATGATCCCTCCCAGTATATCCCACACTATGTGCCATAACGCTGCTGCTTATATTACCATCAGGTTCATCAGCACGAATGCTGTTATTTCTGACATGTTTATGATTCTTTTCCTCCATTTTTGTTTCCATCAATTGTTAATGAAACATCTGGAGAAATGATGCTGAAAAATGTTGCTAGCTGCCTGACAGAGAAGAGGCTTTTTTCTTCTTGCATCATTATTGGATCATCCACTCTATCACAAAAAATCATGACATTCCTGCACACTAATGTGAATTTCTGTTCACATGTACAGCAAGTTCAGCTCAGGAACTGAAAATACGTAAATATTTTTCCTGTGTTCCTTCGTCTTTGTGACCAGCCAAGCAAAGCAATGACTGTCGCTGTGGTATTCCAACTGACTGACTGATTTCATCTCAATGATTACTATTCTAATCACCCATGGCAATTTTGCATTATCCAAAACTGTTGAAATGATTCCAATCACCTTTTATCCATAAATCTCATTCAATGCAGTTTCTATTTTCTTCATGCACATAACAAAGCCAGGGTACATACATCAACTACAGTACATCGAGGCAAGGAGAGGTCAAATACCTATGTAGGTAGTTAGAAATAACAAGCAATATTTTCCAGATTGTTCGCACATGTAATTCGCTCTGTCTTGCTTGGGTATTATTTCATAAGCTTTAACTTGTCTTGACCTGGGCAGAGCAGTGAGTTCAGTGTTAGACAAGCCTTCCATTAATTAATCCTGATGTTTCTGTGAATGCCATTGTCTGGGAATACAATGATGTGCACTGCTTCTGTAGAAAAAAGAAAGAAAGAAAAAACAAAATTCAACTTAGTGAATAAAAGAAGTACCGGTACCGCTATGTTATTACAACATATGAATTCCACTTACATGTATTATCCTGTGGGTACCACACCACATCACTGCCAAAGAAAAAAAGTAAACTTTTTCAGATATACATGTAAATGCATTTTTTTAAAGGGATGTAAATCATTCCAATGTTTTTTTCAACATTATATAATTTCTGTAGTATCTACCGGTATGTTAAAACTTGAAATTTGTATAGAGTGAGAAAGGATAACAATTGGCATTTGTATAACAGGTCAGGTGTAACTTCAGGATAATTTGGTACATACAGTACATGTAATTTCAGATATACATGTATGTAGTGTATTTTATTGAATACCGGTACACAAGTAGATGCTAAATTGTCCCATTTCTTTCAGACTCAATAGTCATAAGGATGCAGTAATGCTTGTCAAGAATTCTCCTGAGTAGAGTAAACACACACATTCTTAAGCTTTACGAATTAGGAGACTGCTACTGTATCTGATATCAACAGTCAGGAGTACATTGTCAAAATTTGAATGAGATACTTAATATTCAGTGCTCACCTAACCATATCTTACAAATATAAGCTTGTCTGCTTTGCTTAACAAAGGCTTTACAAATGGACCAAGACTGCTTTATGTCTAAACCTCCCTTATCACCTTTCATTTATAAGTACATTCCTTTCTTTTGTTCAGTTTTGTTCTTTACTATAGATGCATTACCCAGCCCAGAGTCAATAACAAAGGCTTGGAGAGTGAATCGAAATGTTTGTGTGTGTTTATCGCTCCAAACAAAATTGACCCATTGTAAGAAATATTTTTTCCACCAGAAGATTTATATTTGAGTAACTACCGTTGCAATTCAAAGAGCATGGAATAGCTTTTCAGGTTATTGCTTCTCCTACATGTATTTGGTACAGTGGTCATTCGTTTAAGATTTAAAAAAATGTCAGACAGTCACAGAACGTGAAAATTTGTAATGCTTTAAAATCATATGTCTATAATCATATCCAATTTTAAAGTTTCAAAACACATGCCAATGGTTCTCCTTTCTCACTCTATCACTAACAATTTCTCAATTTTTGGATTTTCTCTTAAAGATAAAGACCAGTTATGGTCATGCGATTGCATTGTGAAAGAAACGTTGTGAAATTGATCAGAAAAGGTTGATCATCTAGCATAGATGTACTGCAAGGTTCTGGAATCATCAAAATGATAAGAAATTTGGGCCAGTCTTCACAAAGTTACAAGCACTGTACACAGAAGGATGTATATGGGACTACGCACACGTGCGCAACACGTTTTTATCTCTCACATGATGATAGATAAACTAATTTACCAAATATATCAATTAGTAGGGGGTTTCCCCGCAAATTTGTTATCATCATGTATTATTAAAAACATATTCTTTCACATGATTGGTAATAAGAGCTTCCATTTCATTTTTTTGAAATTTGGGCGTTTCCAATACTGGTCTTTACCTTTAAAGGTACTATGTCCCTTTTGCAGCCAGCCTCAAATTCTGTAGAACTTTGCAGGAATTATGAATATGTCATGTATGTCCTATCTGTGAAATTTAAACGTCAGCAGTGTCCTCATATTCAAATTATGCAAGGAAACCCGTTTACTTGCTAGACTTCACTGTCAGACACTATTGAGTGACTGACTGGCTTTTTTCCTTCTTTGGTAATAACATACATTAAATTAGTTGTAGACTAAAGGCTACATGAGCATTTGTCTACATCAATAACCCAATTCTTGTGATGGCCAGGACTAAACTGATTGAATCTTTGCGCAGCATAAAACGTATGACCATTCGGTACAATTGTCTGAAAATCAAGACTATTACTTTTGGGCTCTATAGCCCTAAAGTCGATTTGACAACTAATAGTCGTTATTTTCCCTCTTGAAGACATTTTCAAGCCCCACCTTTTTTAGGGAAGTTCTAAATTAGTATTATCTTTCAAATGCAGTTGGAATTTAACTTTTTTCATTTTTTTGGCTTGCAAATGGGACATAGTACCTTTAACATCAAACTGTGAAATTTGTGAATGCATGAGATTGTCGTGAATAGAATTTTTTAAAATTTTCATATAACATTTTAAGCACAAACAAATGATCTTGGAAATTTATTTTCAACAAGTGTCAAGGATGTAAAATGTAATGATCAAATATAAGAAGAAATAAAATCAACCCCAAACTCTAAAGACATTCAAATTGTCAATGATTAACAAGAAAAGGAAATTAGGAAAAACAAAGAAGATTTCATTAATCAAGAGTCACACGCACATTCAAGGGCATCAACTAGTCTACTACATGTAGTCACTTTTGAGTACTAAGTCATTAAAAATGGTCCCCATTAGCCCTACAAGCTCTAGACCGAATTTTCCGTCTCTTTCGTTCGTTAGCCTCTTATTGGGGTAGGGTCGGCCGGCTCTCTCTTTAGAGACGGAAACCGTTTAATCACATGTCCTTGCTAACGCCACGACCAACTCTGGTCGTAGCGTTTTGCCCCCAAAATCCCCCTAAATGTCATTTTACCTCGTGTATATCCAAATGTAAATTAGGCCTAGGGTATAATAATTCGGTTCCACTTACTAACTTGCTTGAAATAATCCGTTTAATGGTCCCTTTTAAGGAAATTATGGGTCTAAATTGACAGCCGTGTTGAAAATCTTGCAAGTCGTGTTAAACTCTCGCTGCCGGAGTCATCTAAATCAATCTCATCCCTTCTAGTCTACGCCGAAGGCAAAATGATTATGAAGGAAAAACTGTGCGCCATCTACACGTTCGTAATGGCGTTATCACAGTTTTTCTTTCATAATCATTTTGCCTTCGGCGTAGACTAGAAGGGATGAGATTGATTTAGATGACTCCGGCAGCGAGAGTTTAACACGACTTGCAAGATTTTCAACACGGCTGTCAATTTAGACCCATAATTTCCTTAAAAGGGACCATTAAACGGATTATTTCAAGCAAGTTAGTAAGTGGAACCGAATTATTATACCCTAGGCCTAATTTACATTTGGATATACACGAGGTAAAATGACATTTAGGGGGATTTTGGGGGCAAAACGCTACGACCAGAGTTGGTCGTGGCGTTAGCAAGGACATGTGATTAAACGGTTTCCGTCTCTAAAGAGAGAGCCGGCCGACCCTACCCCAATAAGAGGCTAACGAACGAAAGAGACGGAAAATTCGGTCTATACAAGCTCCCATTACTGTACATGAAATTTCCAGAATTATGGAAATGTGTCAATTAGCCATATCAGAGATTTGAAAATAAAACTAATAAACTGCATCAAGCAAAAGAATTGTATTTTCAAAACAAATGATAAATAAGATTCTACTTCGACTTATGCACTACAGGGTTGGGAGTGATGGTGATCCGTTTTTGAATGACTTTCTCTTGAACCAAATTATGTTAGGCATTGAAAGAACCACATGAACAGAGAAAAGAACAATCAAAAGCACTTGCATTAATATCCTTTATTTTTGTAACAATTACAAATCATAAAGAAGTCAAAAGTCCAGCTTACTTGTAATATTTAAGGTGAGCGCATAAATTTATTATTTTTCAACTACTTTTCATATCTATAAAAAAAATTCTGAAGGTTTCTGTAGTACATGGAAGTCTCTTATTCATCAATCAATTAATGTACAATTTATCATAATTATTTTTATTATTAGTAGTAGTAGTATTATTATTTTTCTTTTTATTAATATTATTCTATTTTTTCAAATTATTATTATTAATCTTATTATTATAACTACCACCAGGCCACCACTGGTCCATGGCACAGTCACAATAGGCCTGTCTTCACTATCTCGAGATTGCCAAATATCCAGCTATTTGAACTATCCCGATCGCAAACTATCCAGCTAATTTGCGTCTTCATTAGACCGAAGTAGCAATTAGCTGGATATTTGGTCGGGATAATATCCCAAGATATCTCGGTCTAGTTTGCAAAATATCCCACTTTTTCCCAAATAGCGGGATAGTTTGCGACCGTCTTCATTAGACCGAAGTACGGAGTCAAATATCCCGATCCCATCATGCACAATGATTTCAAGTTTTCCGTGTTTGTAAATAAACTAGTTGTACTAGGGCACATGCGATCTTCTATACCGCTCAGCTGAGGTTACCTACCCTACTTGGATGTGATTCGACTCGTCATCGTATTATAATTTTCTACATTTACTCGTCTAGTTTGTTTCTGTCTTTGTTTTTTTGCTGTTTGCTGTTATATTTTGCCGTTATACTTAGCTGTTTTGTTCGCAATATCTCACTGGACGGAGGAGCATGTTTCGTTGCTGATTTGTTTGTGGAGGGAGGGCGAAATTTTCACTCACGGGACTAACTAAAACGGACGAGAATATTATTAGCTAGCACATAAGTCTAACCTGCACAGCGCAGCCGGTACTTGTTTACGTTTTACAGCGCGGGTAAAATCTTAAATCCGCGCGCTGGTCGTACAGTCGGTCGTTGAAGTGCGCATGCGTCAATCTCAAGATTATTTTTCGAGCTAGTTGGTGAAGAGCGTATCGGTCTAATGAAGACTCAAATTAGCTGGATATTTGGCAATCTCGAGATAGTGAAGACAGGCCTATTGAACTGGAAAAAAATACCTCATTTTGACTTATTGATACTAATCAACTGGTCCGCCATTATGTAGCTTGAATGTTAGGCTTCCTGGCAGAAGTTTCAATTGTTAAATAAAGATTGCGTGCTTGATCATGTAATTGAAAACAAGTCGGTTACTTGACTTGTTAAATATGCCTCTCCTTTCACGGATCCTTACCAGTGTATGCGAGTTGTTGCGAGTTGTTGCGAGTTGTTGCGAGTTGTTGCGAGTTGTTACGATTTATTTAGGGATACCAGCAAGTTATTTACGGATGTTTGCGATTGACTACGATTTGGCGATCTGTAAGGACTCTTAAGAAAAATCTGTGTATGTGAAGGGGGTATTAATTTCGAGATGAATTCTATCTTCAAATGTGTAAAGTGAATGGTTTAAACATATGTTTTAACATTTGGAATGTTGAAGTTTTGTAATTTTTATATTGTGCTGATGTCAAAAACATTGAACACAAATTTCATTACATGGTATTTTTTCAAAGAATAATATAAGGGTGTATTTTTATTAGTGCTGTAAGTCAGACGCTATGTTCGTGTTCGGTTCGGTTCGGCAGAGTTCGGCAATTTTCACCTGAACTTGGTTCGGTTTGGGGTTCGGTAATATAATAGCAAGCAGCGTTATTGCCACGGCAGTCGGCACTGGGCACTACTCTAAACGTAATTATTTGTGAAGAAAAGTACTACTTACATTTGTATTTCCGTCTTGAATCTTGTTTTATTTTCAATTTTAAAAGAATCATGTTTCAATTTGTCAATGATATTTTTTAAAGATTTTCCGAGACGGTTGTTGTCTAATGTTAGAGTCATGAAAGCTGCCATCTTGAATAGCAAATCAGGCTCGTCAATAACTGTTTTTTATAAGTTTTTATTTTCAATAGGAAAAATATAAAATCCCTATTTTTCCTGAATAAATAAATACCATAATATTTATTTCATTATTTATATTGCAAAATTTGTCCGATATTGTTACAATAAAAATATTAATTTTTTGTTGAATGGGCTTGAGCTGAACATGTTTTGATCACGCACATGTATTCTTGTTTATGGCTTGCCAATCGCGATGTAGCGTTGTCAGGATTTGGGATTTAAATGGCGGAAAATGGGATAAAAGTAAATGTAAAATGAGCAATCATGACATGAAAATTAGGTACAAAATGACAAGTTTATTAGCTTGCAAAAACGTTAAGATTTTTCTGCCGAACATCCGAACCAGGCCTTTGCGTTCGGTTCGGAAGTGCCATGTTCAGCGAACTTCCGTTCGGTTTGGCGGTTCGGCTACAGCACTAATTTTTATAAACTATCAAATGAAAATATCCGGGGGTACCCATCTCAAGAACAAAACTGATTCACCAGTCGTATAATGAAATACTCACAATTATATTTACAAGTACTTCTATTGTATAATCTGCACACATTTATATTGCATCTCTTATTTCCTGGTATCATCTTCAATCTTTTTTTTCTCCTCATTCATTTAAATAATTGCAGTTTTCCTACAATTACTTTTTTTAAATCTGTTGGAATTACAACCAAGGCTAAGTCTCGGCTCCTCTTCTCGCCGATACTATCAATTTCACGAGATAGTTGGCGAATAAAGTGATGACTGTCAGGTGTTGGTTTCTAGGAACGGGCCCCTGGATACCTGTGTGTAGGAGAGTCACTCCCTATATTATAATTGCTATGCTATGATTGAAGCCTACTGACTAGTTTCAGTCTAGACAGCAATAACCATCTGATTTGGGTCATTTCTTTAATAAAACTGACATTTGTTGTCATTCCCCAATACAGATGGCAACCCAGAGATCTCGTACCGTGGGGGTGGCTATGTACATATTTTCGTCCACGACATTTTCTCCCCGATTTTCTTTATTTAGATCTAATTTTCTGATTTCTAAATCAGATGTAAATTAGGTTGGTATGTCATTTGTCCTAATTACAGTTACGAAAATTTGATAACTTAATATTAAATACATAATTTACGGACTTACTTATATGAATTATCCAATTTGTATCTCAGAACCGCGAAGCAGTACGTTCATGCATTCGAAATATTACCCGGCGGCCGATATATTTCCGGGTCCACCTACCAAAACATAGCCAATGGCCAATCAGAGCACTCGTTTCGTGTGAGTTCGTTGGTCAAGCCGGGCTTACTTGTCAACGAACTCAAACCGTAGCTACGGTAGCTATTGGACGTTCGAAAAGAAAAAATGAATACTCATCAACTAAAACCAAGACGGATAATGTTGACGACGAGACTTTCTTGGATTAATCATTAATTTAGGATCTAAATGAGCAAGCTATCGTAAGTCAAATAAGCTATATATATATATATGTTATTTTTAATTAGACTCTAATTGTATGAGGATGTAAAGAGTGAAAATCTCGTAGCATATCTCATTCATCGCGGTCCTGCCGAACCGAACCATTTGTTCCGTACAGTCCCTCACAGAAAGAGGTCCCCAGACTTCAGTCTCTATAATCGGAGGTCTAGTGGAGCCAGACGTAGTCTCAGTGGAACAACCGACGATTAGAGAGACTGAAGCTTTCGGTCTAGTTTCAGTCTAGCACGTTTATAGATCTATGCTAGATCTAGACCGAATTTTCCGTCTCTTTCGTTCGTTAGCCTCTTATTGGGGTAGGGTCGGCCGGCTCTCTCTTTAGAGACGGAAACCGTTTAATCACATGTCCTTGCTAACGCCACGACCAACTCTGGTCGTAGCGTTTTGCCCCCAAAATCCCCCTAAATGTCATTTTACCTCGTGTATATCCAAATGTAAATTAGGCCTAGGGTATAATAATTCGGTTCCACTTACTAACTTGCTTGAAATAATCCGTTTAATGGTCCCTTTTAAGGAAATTATGGGTCTAAATTGACAGCCGTGTTGAAAATCTTGCAAGTCGTGTTAAACTCTCGCTGCCGGAGTCATCTAAATCAATCTCATCCCTTCTAGTCTACGCCGAAGGCAAAATGATTATGAAAGAAAAACTGTGATAACGCCATTACGAACGTGTAGATGGCGCACAGTTTTTCCTTCATAATCATTTTGCCTTCGGCGTAGACTAGAAGGGATGAGATTGATTTAGATGACTCCGGCAGCGAGAGTTTAACACGACTTGCAAGATTTTCAACACGGCTGTCAATTTAGACCCATAATTTCCTTAAAAGGGACCATTAAACGGATTATTTCAAGCAAGTTAGTAAGTGGAACCGAATTATTATACCCTAGATCTAGGTCTAATTTACATTTGGATATAGGGGGTCTACACGAGGTAAAATGACATTTAGGGGGACTTTGGGGGCAAAACGCTACGACCAGAGTTGGTCGTGGCGTTAGCAAGGACATGTGATTAAACGGTTTCCGTCTCTAAAGAGAGAGCCGGCCGACCCTACCCCAATAAGAGGCTAACGAACGAAAGAGACGGAAAATTCGGTCTATGCTAGATCTAGACTTCTTGCAAAGAGTAGATCTAGGGAAGTAGGGTGTAAAATCTTTGTTTAGTGTGCCTGCATACACAACTGTTAATGTTCAGGATAGGATGCAAAGCCCCTTGAAAATTAAGAAAGACTACAATTTAGACACACTGATTTGATTTTGAATCGCCCGGTTTGAGCGGGGCTCCAAGACTAGATCCTAGGACCTCGCCATCGGCCTCGGTCTCGGTCAAGTAAGGCACCGGTACCGGTACGGTACCATCCAAAAAACATACCGGTACCGTATTTCCATCCACACTTACATTCAAATTAAATATCTTTTGAAAAATATTGAGTAACCTTTACATTTGAAATTTGTAAACGTAATTAATAAACTGATTATTTGCAAACAAACAAAATTATCTCTCACTCTATCTTGTATTTGCGGGGCGTCTCACTCGAACATGTCGAGATCTCAGTAGTCCTGCAGCTGGCGTGGTACTATGGAAAGCTGAAGGTGATCATCAGTCCGCGACCGGTAGCGATAGACATACCATGAACGAACAGGATGAAGCACCCCATCTTTTGACACTGTTTTTATAGGCGCAATTGTGTTTCATACATTGCATTGCTGATCACTGCGAGGATTCGAAATTCAAATTCAACATTCAATTCAATTCATTCAATTTCAATTTAATTTATTGTCCAATATTGGAAATTTGTTTTGCTCACATTTTACAAACGTACACAGAATCAAAATAAGTGATTAAATACCTCACTTGACTTCCCAGGTCGAAAATCCCATGGAGACCAATAGAGACCATTAGAAAAATTTTATTGGTCTCTAATGGTTTCTGTTGGAGTCTATTGGTTTCTGTTGGACCCAGAATTGAATCCAATAGAGACCATTCAAACCATCAGAAACCAATAGAAACCAAGAGCACCCATATAAACCAATAGAAATAGAAACCAATAGGACCAATAGAAACCAATAGGACCAATAGAAACCAATAAGACCAATAGAAACCAATAGGACCAATAGGACCAATAGAAACCAATAGGACCAATATACAATAAGACCAATAGAAACCAATAGAACCGATAGGACCAATAGGACCAATAGGACCAATAGGATCGATAGGACCAATACAAAACCAATGAGACCAATAGAAACCAATAGGTCCAATTATATGCATTAGAAACCAAAAGCTAAATCTATCTCATGCATATTCATGATTACTTTATACTTGTTCACAGCAAATTACATTTATCATAATTTGTTAAGCAACTTATGACAATGTACATCAATTTAGTGATTTTTATTTTCTTTCGGCAACTAATGACCAATAGATTATTTGTTTAATCATGTTACAATTTCATTCACGTTTTAGCAATAGATATATATTGATTATAATGATTACTAACCAAGAAACACCATTAGACACCAATAGCTCTAATGGTTTCTGATGGTCCAATAGGATCGGATCCTAATGGAATTTCGACCTGGGTTTGAATCATTGGTTCGCGGTTCGAGTCCCGCCGCACTAAATGTCGTTTGGCAAGATATTAATCTTCATATACCACTCTGAGCGCCTTATCATGGTAGCTCGACTGGAGGAAATGACGGGACTCCTTATAGGAGAACATTATTCAGGCGCGGATCCAGGAATTTCTTACCGGGGGGGCACACGGGGGGGCACCGTGTGGGAAAGAGAACATATATATATATTTTTTTTAGTCCCGAAAAAATCGCAACGACTCAGCCAGCCGCTGAATAAGCGGGGGGGGGGGGGAGGGGGGGGGAGGGGGGTGGGAGGGGGGGGGGGGGAGGGGGGGGGGGGGGGGGGGGGAGGGGGGGGGGGGGGGGGGTAAGAGGACACTTTTTTTTTTGGGGGTCACGAAATTTTTTAATTTGACATTTTGCTTCGTTGGAGGGGGGGGGGGGTAAGATCACCTTTTTAGGTCAGCCATTGGCAATTTTTTTTTTTTTTTTTTTTTTTTTTTTTTTTTTTAAATAAATTTAAAAAAAATTTTTTTAGCCGGGGGGGCACGCCCCTTTTTTTCGGTATATTTTGGGCGAATTTAGGGCTGATTTTAACATATTTTTTTTGGCCGGGGGGGGGGGGGGGGGGCACGTGCCCCCTGTGCCCCCCCCCCCTGGATCCGCCACTGTTATTGGTATACCCCAATTGATACTGACAAGGCAACCCTGGGTAAACAAGACATATTATTTATACGCCCCCCTCCGATTGTATAAGCCTCCTCCTATTTTAAGCCTTTTATATTTAAAAATATTCAATTTAAAACGTGGCTCATAATAGGTCGAATACATATAATAACCGGGACATATAACCGCCCTTGAACGTTATAACTTACATTCTGCAGGTGTTTTTGTTTGTGTGTGTTCTCACTTTTGGATTATGAGAAGAGTTCACAGATTTCTGTTTGTGTGTTTGTGTATGATGTCAATATTATACAAGTGGTAGGTTTAGACGAATTACGTTAAACATTGAATATATTTTTTTGTAACCAATATAATATGTTTCAATTTTACTGGAATACCTGGAATGGAGAGAGCTTTGTGAATGGCATAATACCACCCGACATGGCGAGATGTACTCAGATTGAGTACAAAGCATTGAGCAAACTTAAATGTTTGATAATACAGACGTGCCGGTCTGCATAGGAAAAGGGGATTTATTTTTCTTCTGAGTATTGCATAGTGATACGAATCAATATTGGACTAGCAATGAGAGCATGATTGTGCTGAATGCACCTGCTATGGTTGAGCTTATTTTTGAGAGGGAAAATTATGTAGAAGTTTTAGAATAATAAGCATGATAAAATGATGTTTCAATCGAGTCGATTTCTAAGACCTATAACTCTCTTATACCCCATTCACAGTGGCCTCAAACACCGCGACAGCAGCGGGACTGTCCCGCTGCTGTCGCGGTGTTGTCTTCAGTGTGAAGGCTCGGACCCGTTATAAACTATCGCGGGATAACACCGCCTCGCGATAACGCCGCGACAAACTATCGCTAGGTTCGCCTAGCTACAGCAGCGGGACAGTCCCGCTGCTGTCGCGGTGTTTACTCAGTGTGAAGGCTCTCCGCTATAACACCGCGACAAACACGTGTGATTTGTTTACTTACCTATCACTGACCTCTTTTCTCCAGCAATGGGGAACATAAAGTGAAATAGAAATAAAGTAACCAGTGGATTCAAATTGATTTTATTATTATGTAGATATTATAATTATCCAAATAAAAATATTTCACACTTCAAAAAATTAAAATATTCTGACTGGAAGCAATAAAAATGCTAGTTTTTTAAAAAGTAATATGATCGAGGATACAAAAAGCAACTTGACATGTTTACCTTTTGCAATCGAAAACCCCGCGCTGAAGTATTTCCGGTCATATCGGGGTCACTCGCGGGTCATGAGCCATGCATACACGTGTTTGTTACGGAGGTAATAAAAATCACCCGCTGCAGCGTGAATGGGTACATGATATTTATCCCGCTGCTGCAGCGGGATAACTTTTCTACTGTGAATGCATTTGTAGCGGTGTTATGGCGGTGTCGCCGCTCCGCTACAACGCCGCTACAAATTTCAAAACCACTGTGAATGGGGTATAAGAAGAAAAGAGTGAATGTTCACTCTATTTCCACTACATTTTCACTTTGCAGAGGAGTGACATCAGTGATCACTCGATTTATTTAAGAGAGATTAGAGATCTCGAGGGCTTAAAACCATGGTTACCATGGTATTTTTTTTTATAAGGGTTGCGAATGACGTTAATAACGCCTATCGTGGTAAGGTGTACACAGGTGTGATTGCATAAAAATCATTCGAATAGTATAATGAGAGCTCTTGTACAGCTGTAATGGATACAAGGACCCCACTGGAAATAAGCTCTCGAGCTTTCGTGGGTTATCCTGTTCAAGCTGACTTATTTTTTTGATCTGTTATTATTGTATGTTGGAAGCTTGTCGAATAAAAATCAATCAATCAATCGATACTCTTGCTGTTAAACAGCTTTGTTTGTCAGAGAGGAATCTATTAAACATAACATTTTTTTGGAAAATAAGATATTTAAAAGAATATAAGTTCCATTTGAAAAATATCGTGAAGTGTACGCAGATGGTACGGAGTGGTACATCCGCAGAAATATTGTAAGATTGCAAATAAGTCACAGGTCTAGATAATGTATTCACGCAGTCAGTAGTAGACATTTCTCCAGTCATTGACAGAGAAGATAATTATCCAATTTTCAAATTGATAAAGCAACATATCGTAGTTCACATCGAAAGAGCCAATTCACTATACCCTGCAAAATTATATAGTTTGATAACAATTGTTATAGGAATTTTAATGTTAATTTGAGAGAACGAAGTGTGAACTATCTTGGGATAAGAGGAATGTTTTTTTTAGCATTAAGCGTTGGTTTGGTTTGACAGTTAAACAAATGACTCAGAACCGTAACTACGTAACTGGAGTATAAAAAAGTTCGACTGCGTGTGATTTGAAAACACGTGTAGATAAAGAGAATTGCAAAATTATAACAGCAATACGATCGGATAGTTCTATTTTTTTTTTAAAGAAAGAAGGAAGAATGTAAATAATCGTATTAGTTCAAATATTCGTAAACTAAAATTAGAATTTTGCTTAATTTTAGCTGAATATTTTGGAGAAATTAAAAATAATTTGTCATTCAAAATGTTAATTAACGTATTGTTTAACAATGTTTACAGTTTTACAAATCTGAGATGCATGGCCCTACGTGTTATCAGTGTCTGTGATATGGTCATGTTGTAATATTGAAGGCCTACAAAAATTGCGCTTCAAAATGATCATGAAGTGCCACAAAAAAGTAAAACTCTTTGAGTGACTGGTTTTACCATACTCATTTTCCCCAATAGACTTTATCGTGTTTTAAATATCGTTGGGAAGACGGTTTTTGAAATTTCGAATTTTGATTATAAATATCTTGTTAATCAGACAGGCGATCGACTTGTAAAAGTCATGGGATTCCTGACTGACCTAAAGGTTTATAATGAGCTATATGAGCTAAATCCAGGATTTTGTGTAGAATCTGAGACAAAGATACCCAATCCCTTCAAATGGGTGCAGTCATGCACGGAAGCGGTCCGTTTGCAGACGGGCCAAGATAATGATGTCAATTTTTTTTTGGAACCCGAGTTGAGGGATTATTGATACTAAAGGATGTTGTTGTTGTTGTTATAGATCATGTGGCAAAGAAAGTCAGGTAAGTGCATTAGGACTTAATCTGTGTGGTCAGATTAACATAATCAACAACAATGGAGGGGGTCTAGACTTGGTCTCTAATCTGTTATACATTTTATAATCCCCTGGCTCCATACCCTCTTACCAAGAGTGTGAATAATGATGAGCTAACACCCTATTAAACAGTACTACTACTGGTTTATGTCATGATAATGAATATGTATCAGATTATGCAAATGTGACACCTGTGACCTCAGGAGGTCAGATCGCATGTGCGCAATGTATATGCGATACGCGAGACTTGATACCCAGTGCGGGGAATAAACACCAGACTATGGTTATGGAATTCAACTACTTTGTTAGTTTGTTTGCACTTAATATGTGACATTGGCGACGAGGATTAATGTTTCTTGGATGTTGAATCTGTGGCTACGAGCTGGAAAAGTTTCAACATGGCATTCGCTGGAGCGGAATTGTTAGCGCTTCGAGGAGTTCCACACTTCGATCCGACGGGTGGTGCAAGTATTGTCAGCGGCAAGTGGAAAGCTTGGCTTGAAGAGTTCGAAGCCTACGCCGATAGTCGTGGCCTGTTTCTGGACGGATGTACGCCGGCCCAGGAGGCGCAACGGAGGGCACTGCTACTGTATACTGCGGGGCCCGTGGTACGGGAGACTTTCAAAACACTTCCAAACAAAGGGGAGAGGAATGAGTATCAAAAAGCCACAGATGCCCTAAATGCTCATTATGTTGTGAAACCTAATGCTACGTTTCAAAGACATTTGTTCAGGAAAACCAAGCAGGAAGATGGTGAAACGGTTGCCCAATTTGTTACCAAATTACGACAGGTTGCTATCGGATGCAATTTCGTAGCTGGGGATGTAGAAAACCAAATTCTTGACCAAGTAGTCCAGTACTGCAGAGCTGATAAACTTCGCAGGAGAATGCTGGAGAAAGGAGGTGAGCTCAAGTTAAATGATGCATTGTCCATGGCTGCTGCTCTAGAAGCTGTTGAAGGTCAATTTAACTCCATGTCATTGAGAGAGAGAGAAAGGCCTAGAGCTGGTGGGCAAGTTCAAGTGAATCAAGTTTCATATGAGAATGACAGAAAAAAGAATTTGGAATGCTACAGATGTGGGAACAAAGGACATTTTGGGAAGGATGCATCATGTCCAGCCAAAGGAAAGATCTGTCGGAAATGTGGAGGCCAAAACCACTTTGCGACGATGTGCAAAAGTAAGGCCAAGAGCACAAGTGAGGCGAGAGGAAAATTCAGAGATGGGAAGTCCAGAGATGGAAAGAAGTATAAGAATAGAGTTCGCCAAGTGGAAGGTGAACCCGGAAATGATAGTGATGATGACAACAGCCGTGGGCGTGATCAGAGGTACTATCAATTTGCAGTGAATGATGGTGATCACGAGAAAGTCCCGATAATCATTGGAGGTGTAACAGTCCCAGTGATAGTAGATTCGGGAAGTGATTGCAATGTAATAGATCAGATATTATGGGAGAAACTGAAGAAGGACAAAATCATCTGCAAATCTACTAAGAGTACCAAGAGGCTGTATCCATACACATCACAGATACCATTGACGACCGTTGGATGTTTTACAGCCACAGTAGAAGTGGGCAAGATGAAGTCCACTGCAGAGTTTGTTGTCATCAAGGAAAAGGGAGAACCTTTACTAAGCAAGCGGACATCTAGAGAGCTGGGAGTGCTCCATGTGGGAGTTGTTAATGCTGTACAGAGTTATGCAGACCTAAAGCATGAATTTGAAGCAGTCTTCAAAGGAGTAGGGAAGTTGAAGGGCCGACAAGTGCGGTTAGCAGTGGATGAAACGGTGAAGCCAGTGGCCCAACCTGTGCGAAGGACCCCGTTTGGACTGAGAAAGAAGGTCGAGATGAAGATCGCGGAATTGATCGATCTTGACATCATTGAGCCAGTTGAACGCTCCACGCCATGGGTAAGCCCAGTTGTCATTGTTCCCAAGCGAAATGACGAAATTAGACTTTGTATCGATATGCGGAGAGTGAACGAAGCAATCGTAAGAGAACGTCACCCCATTCCCACTATTGAAGAAGTCCTACAGGAGTTGTCGATTAGCAAGGTCTTTTCAAAAATAGACCTGAAGTGGGGGTACCACCAACTGGAGTTACATCCGGAGTCGAGAGAGGTGACAACCTTTGTCACTCATTGTGGGTTGTTCCGCTATAAGAGACTGTTGTTCGGAATCAATGCTGCTCCAGAGATTTATCAATATGAGATACACAGGGTGATAGCTGGTATAGAAGGAGCTGCAAACATATCAGATGATATCATTGTGCATGCATCGACCCAGAAAGAGCATGACAAGAGGTTGAAGCAGGTGCTTGGCAGACTGCGGGACGCAGGACTTACTGCAAATGCAGAAAAGTGTAAGTTTGGTGTCTCTGAGTTGGACTTCATGGGGCACAGACTGACTAGTGAGGGACTCAACCCAGGATTGGCCAAGGTGAAAGCAATCGCAGAGGCCCGTGAACCCCAGAATGCAACTGAGATGAGAAGTTTCTTGGGGCTGGTCAACTACTGCGCCAAGTTCATTCCGAACTTTGCTACATTGGCAGATCCACTGAGAAAGCTGACCAGAAAGGACACGCCATTTCAATTTGGTCATGAACAACGACAAGCGTTTAAGGCGCTGAAGGAAAGCTTAATGAGTGCAGAGACCCTGGGCTACTATGATCTAAATGCACCGACAAAGGTCATAGCGGATGCCAGTCCAGTTGGCTTAGGAGCAGTGCTGGTGCAGGTGCATGCTGATGGCCCGAGGATAGTAGCGTATGCCAGCCGCTCGTTAAGTAACGTTGAAAGGAGATATTCTCAGACGGAGAAAGAAGCCCTTGGACTTGTGTGGGCTTGTGAGAGATTCCATGCGTACCTGTATGGAATAGAGTTTGATCTAGTCACTGATCACAAACCGCTTGAAGTCATTTATTCACCGAGATCTAAGCCATGTGCGAGAATAGAGCGGTGGGTTCTGAGGCTTCAACAGTACAAGTACAGGGTAGTCCACATCGCAGGAAAGTCCAACAAAGCAGATCCATTGTCAAGATTGCTGAAGGATGATCAACCGAGAGAAAATTCTGTGTTGGAAACAGAAGCAGAGAGCTTTGTGCGTTTTGTGGCAGTCCAGTCAACGCCAGGTGCGGTGACAACGAAGGAAGTCGAAAGAGAATCTGAACATGATCCTGAACTCGAAGTTATCAGAGAGTGTATTCACAGTGGACAATGGAATGATTGTCCATACAAAGCATACATTCCCATCAAAGATGAACTCTGTATAATTGGTCAGTGTGTGCTGAGAGGTAGCAGATTGGTGATTCCACAGGCACAGAGGCCAAAGATGGTGTCATTAGCTCACGAAGGACACCTGGGCATTGTTGGCACCAAACAGAATTTGAGAACCAAGGTATGGTGGCCAGGATGTGAGAAAGATGCAGAGAAATTCGTCAAGACTTGTCATGGTTGCCAAATCACAAGCAGGGGTAATCCACCAGAACCAATTCGAAGTACTATGTTGCCGACAGGACCGTGGGTGGATGTAGCTGTTGATTTCCTAGGACCACTTCCGACAGGAGAATCTATACTTGTGGTAGTTGATTATTATAGCAGATACTACGAGTATGCAATCATGAAATCAACCACTGCAGAGAAGACAGTCAAAGCCCTGGCTGAAATCTTTGGCAGACATGGGTTACCTGTGACGTTATACTCAGACAATGGACCCCAGTTCATCGCAGAAGTTTTCGCAGAGTACATGAACATTACAGGAATTCACCACCATCGGGTGACTCCTAAATGGCCGCAAGCCAACGGCGAGGTCGAAAGACAGAACCAGAGTATAGTGAAAAGGCTTAGAATTGCACAGGCAGAAGGCAAAGATTGGAAAGAGGCCTTATTGACTTACGTCGCAGTCTACCGGGCTAGTAATCATTCGACAACGGGGAAAAGCCCGGCAGAAGTGTTGTTCGGGAGAAAGATTCGAACTAAACTACCACAAATCCAGGACATTAGTGAGGATCAGGAACTGAGAGACAGAGACCTCCAAATGAAAAGTGGTGCAAAACACTATGCAGATCTGAAGAGGGGAGCTGTACATTCTGACATAGTGCCAGGAGATAAGGTGATAGTAAGACGTGATGAAAGGAGGAAACTAGACACGCCATACTTTAACCAGCCATACACAGTGACAGCAAGAACAGGAAGTATGGTAACTGTTCAGTCTCCTGAAGGAGTCCTGTACAAAAGGAATGTATCAAGTGTAAAAAGATACATGTCCCGAGACACTCATAACGAAGCTGCCAATCCAGAGAGGACAGACGGCAATCCTGAGGCGGTGACCGGTGTTCCTGAAGGGTCGGACGGCAATCCTGAGGCGGTGACCAGTACTCCTGAGGCGGTGACCAGAGGTCCAGACTTAGAGGCAGCAAGCAACACATCAGGCGGTGACCAGACACATCAAGATGGTGACACGCAGGCAGAGACAACAAACACCAACGTTCCTATGGCAGCTAGTAGACCACAACGCCAGAGAAGATTCCCTAAGCGATATGATGATTTTGTGTGATTCCAGATCAATATGGTGGGGATGAGCTCTTTGTAAAATAGCGACAGTGATATCTGAAACTACATGTGCCAAGGAGAAATGTTTGGAAATCATTGGTTGATGCCAAGTTGTAATTTAAAGGGTGTACGCCTTGCGCTGCCCATATTTGTGAAATCGACATGTTGGAGAAATCACCATGGAAACCAAGCGTACGAGGAAGTTGTGTTATGTGCTAAAATAATAAGTTCTGATATACATGTATATGTTTCAATATTACACATACATTAATCAATGTAAAAGGGTGTACGCCGAACGCTGCCCTTATTGTATGTGATAGGTGTTGCGAAAAACACAAGTTTGAGTTGGAGCATCGATCAGTTTTCAAAAATGGATTCAATCATCGAAGAGAGTATTTCCAGAAACGTCAGCTTCAGCTAGTCGTATGAACGCTTGGAGATAACGGATGATTTACACAAACTCAAAACTAGAACTCAAATAGTATCCAGTGAACAGTTGAACTTTTATTTGGACCACAGACTGGATGCATGAAAGATAGTGCATGAAAAATATTATATTGCATGTTATGTTGTATGTTGTTCAACAAAGTTGTTTGGAAGATAAAACATTTGGGAAAAGTTTATCGACCAGATAAATTTGTTGTTAGAAATAGTTTTGTTGAAGTTGTTCTAAAAAAAAAAAAAAGGAAAAAAAAGAAAAAGAAACAAAAGAAAGAAACAAAAGCAAATGCACCAAAGCATGTTTATTTCAGTAATTGACATATGGCTGAAACACAAGAACAAAAGAGAGATTACAAGAATTTTCAGTGAAACTATAGTAGAAAAATTGACCAGGATAAAGTTTCATTCTGGCAAAGGAGGGATGTCATGATAATGAATATGTATCAGATTATGCAAATGTGACACCTGTGACCTCAGGAGGTCAGATCGCATGTGCGCAATGTATATGCGATACGCGAGACTTGATACCCAGTGCGGGGAATAAACACCAGACTATGGTTATGGAATTCAACTACTTTGTTAGTTTGTTTGCACTTAATATGTGACAGTTTAGAGCTCTAATTGGCTGTTCTCGTCATGCATGTATTTTTTAGCTTTTAAATTCAGCAGATGTCAGGTTTATCGCATTTTAAGCTTGTTGTTCAGTAGAACGAAGCTTGATGCTTGCTTGTGCCATGGTCTGTTGTCCGTTAGTGTTCGACATCAGGAACAACGTACTTAAAGTTTAAGAAAATCGGACCCCCGGGAAAGCGGTTATTTTCAAAATGAAGACCAAGATGGCCGCCAATACCATAACAGAGCCATACATCGTGATATATACATCTTATAGATGTGATTTTAGTGTCTATACCTAGAGTTTTCGGGTCGAAGTATCTATATCCACTACCCTGTTGCTCATAAAGTCAGATTTTTTTTTTACCCCAATTTATGGAATTATTGTGCCCATGCCTTGAGCCATAATGCATGGCCGTACAGAGGACTCTTGTTTATGTTGGGGACCGGGGTAAAATGCAATGAATTATTAATAATTTATTGCATTTTCTTTTTTAATTTTATTTGTTGGAACTGCCCCCTACCCTAGCCCCCGCCGCGTATACAGTCATGGTTCAGTGGCAAAGCAATGGCCTCGTAACTGTGAGGCCCCAGGATCAAAACCGTGCCGGTGCTATATTAGTCCCCTTTTGTGGGGCATTAATCCTCATTACTGTCATTTATGACTTAAGGGCGTAGGTCCCCTAGTTGATAAGCATAGTAACATACACATGCTTTAGCAGTCACGCAAAACAAACATTGGCAAATTATTATTCAATAAAATCTGAGAATGTATATTATTATCTAGATCTATTAGGAATAAATCATTGTCAAAATAATTCAAAAAGAATAAATTCAACTTTATGAGCAACAGTGTACTATGGCCACCAGAAAACCTGGAAATCAAAGATGGCATCCAAAAGGGTCGTTAGTCTGTTATAAATGACCAAAGTGAATTACTAGTTACGCTGAGACTAAAAGTATCTTTTTAGAGATTTGGATATTTATTGGTCTTGTTGGTATGGTTTGAATAATAATAAAGGATTAGAGTGGCCTTATTTTCGATACGGTACTTAAGATGGCCGCCATTTCGCAATTCAAGATGGCTACCGTAACCTCAAATTAGCCTCAAATCAATTAAGTATCAAGTATCAAGTATCAAGTTTATTTGTCTTCCAGAAAACACATGTGACAAAATATAATAGAGTATAATCATAACAGTACAATGTAAAATAAAGGAAGACGAGGAGACCTTGGTTGAAGCGCAGCTTGTTAAGTTAAGGCCCCCTCATAATGATGTGACAAAGATAACTGATTCATGAATACAACAACAAATATGGAATATAATTATAAAACTATTTACAAAATACTCTCAGAGAACAACTACCCAACGATGCATCGACCACAGCGCACATCCCATCACACCGGGTGAGCTAACAAACTCACCGGGCCACATTCACAAAGGAGGTTTGTCGACAAACCTCCTTTTGTTTCGCCAAACCTCCTTTTGTTCTTTACAAACCACTGAGGTTTGTAAAAAACGCGTAAAAACGCGTCATATGACGTACGAAAACCAAGGTTTGTCGACAAACCTCCTTTGTGAATTCGGGCCACCGTGTGTGTGAAAATATGTATCATAATAATGTGCAAAAATCAACCCACCCATTGGAGGGCGATCTAATATGGACAAACCCAAGCTGACACCAAATCGAGACTTCAATGAGTCAAGTAGGAATATATGGTATATGTACAGATGGGAAAGAAGAAGAAAAAAGAAGAGGGATCAAGGGGATTATGTCAAAGTCAAGAATAAACGAAAAAAGATCAAGGGTAGAGTTAAATATGCTACAGTACACAAACAATAAAGCTTGATAACACATTAATGTGTCATCGACATACTTGTGAAGAAAATATGACTTAAGTCTACGTTTAAAAACTGAGATACTTGAAGCATTTGTTATAGTAGTATCAAGTGAATTCCAGAACCTGGGGCCAGTGGACATTAGTGTATTCAGAGTGAAGGTTGTCCTTGCATATGGTAAATGGAGAGCAGAAGCCTGTCTAGTATTATAGGTGTGAATTTGGTTATTTCTTCTAAAGATTTGAGCAAGGACAGGAGGGAGGTCCCCAGAGTGAATGCTAAACATGTGCACGATAATTCGCTTTACAAATTATTCTAATAACCCGCTTCTGCACAACAAAAAGCCTGATTAATGTCCATACCAGACTTGTAATTTTATGTGTGTCAATTCTTAGGCATTTTGGGTCGACTAATACCATTTATCTTAATAAATCTAGCTTTCCCGAGGAGAACACGTCATCCTGCGGAATAGTTAGCATCTAACGGCTGGCGGACCCATCGCACACACAGAGAGAATAGATAGTTAGAACTTTAATGAAACAAACACTTTAGCAGCACCTGTCTCCTGTGTGCCTCGGATTACAGGTTATCGGATTGAATATCTTTAAAAAAAAAATCTTAATATGAGCAGGCGAAGATCCCCCTCCTTCTTGTGAATGTAAACACTTTCCTTAAATTACGATTTTATAAGCTATGGATAGAATAGCCATATAGTCGCATCATTATTTTCTTCAACGTGTTATATTTGATATACAGGGCGTTCCAGAAAAAACGAAACCGAAAATTAGCGATGTTTTATCATAACTTAATCACAATTATAATTAATAAATGACATATTATTATTTGTCAAGCTTAGATCCCCTCTTTCATTTGATGAAACTCATATAATGCAAATTTCACTCATGAGTGATTAAAAGCAATTTGAAGAGAGGATACAAAAAATTCATTTGGCGGGCGGTAACTGAATTTCAAAGAGAAAATCACATTTCTAGAAAGTTCATTTTCTGCCCTTTCATTAGTTTCACAATGACACCTCAATCAGGAAAAATGTGCCAGGAATAACAGAGTTCTGTTTGTTTAAAGTAATGCTTGCATTTCCATAATTTGATTTAACGAATTCGTTTTCACTGGCTGCCTACCATAGCAACAAGCAGAGTTGACAAAAGACTTAACTCCATTTCATTGACGATCAGCCATGCATCAAGTCTTTCGTATTCTTTGTGCATAGCTGATCGTCAACGAAACGGAGTAAAGTCTTATTTGGGGTTCTAGGACACCTACCCCTGGTCATCCACCCCCGGATAATCCCCCAGTCAACTACCCCCTAGGACAACTACCCCCAAGGGCAACCACCCTCTAGGACGACTACCCCCCCCCGAGACAACTACCCCCTAGGTAAACTACCCTCGGTCAAATTCCCCCGGACAACTACCCCTAGCGTAGTTGTCTGGGGGTAATAGTCCTGGGCTAGTCGTCCTAGAGGTCGGTTGCCCTAGGGGGTAGTTGTCATAGGGGGTAGATGATTAGGGGTGGTTATCCGGGGGTGGATGTCCAGGGGGTAGGTGTCCGTATACGCTTTTTTTTAATGGCTCAATGGTGCCATCTTGGATACAATGTTCCATAAAAGGCTACAGTTAAACTTTGTATTACATTTATTTTGTGTATCAATGAATATTCTTACCCTTATCAAATTTACTATTTAAACTCTTTATTGTAAATAGTAACCCGAATCCCATTATGTTTGGGTACTGGCAACCATTTAGAAAGCCTTCTTAAATTTCCAGTATTTCTGGTGGCCATAATACATTTTAATCAATCTAAGTGGATTTGCCGACTCAATTAAAAGCACACCAGTAATAAAACAGGTTATCTTAGCGATTATTCAACCCCTTATTCATGTTTTTAATTCATCAATGTTAAATGGAATAGTCCCCGAAAACATGAAAATTGCAAAAGTCGTACCCGTTTTTAAAAAGGGTGATCCTCAATCTTTTTCAAATTACCGTCCTATTTCACTTCTAACCTCCTTCTCAAAGATCCTTGAGAAAGTGATTTATGTTAGAACTTTAGAATTTTTCAACAAAAGTAAAATATTCTCAAATTTTCAGTTTGGGTTCCGAGAGAAACATACTACCTCTCATGCCTTGCTGCACTTTATAGATAAGATTTCACAAGCAATAGACAAAAAGATGCACACAATCGGTATATTTCTTGATTATTCCAAGGCATTTGATACTATAGATCATGAAATTTTGCTAGGGAAATTATCGCATTATGGTGTCAGGGGCACAGCTCTGGACTGGTTTAAGAGCTACTTAGCTGACAGGAAACAATTTGTTTCTTTAAACGGTTTTGATTCAGGGTTACAGAATGTCACATGCGGCGTTCCTCAGGGATCTCTCCTTGGTCCGCTCTTGTTTATTGTATATATTAATGACTTTCATTTCTCATCTGATATTTTGTCATTCATTTTATTTGCTGATGATTCCAGCTTGTACTATTCACACAAACATTCACAAACTCTGTTAGAAACGGTTAATTTCGAACTAAGTAAAGTTACTTTGTGGATTCAAGCAAATAAATTGTCTTTAAATCTGCAAAAGACAAATTATATGTTTTTTAGTAATACAATCAAAGTGCTTCCAGGAGATGTATCATTTAATAATGTATTGATAGATAGGGTATCATCAACAAAATTCCTTGGTTTGCACATTGATGAGCAAATGAGTTGGAAAATTCATGTAAATCATCTCTATAAGACATTGTCAAGAAACAGTGGCGTAATTCATAAATTGAAATCAATTTTACCTAAAGGCATCCTTCTATTAATGTACTCAACATTAATCCTCCCCTATCTTAATTATGGTGTTCTTGCTTGGGGTAACTCTCTTAAAACTAACCTTGAAAAGTTATATTTGATTCAAAAGAGGGTCTTAAGAATTATTTGTAACGTTAGCTTTCGTACGCACACTAATCCGCTTTTTTATACGCATAGAATTTTAAAGGTGCAAGATATTTATCACCTTCAACTGGGTTCTTTAATGTACAACTTCGATTCTGGTGTCCTTCCACAGGCTCTAGTCAGCATTTTTAAGAAAAATAGTCAAGTTCATGACCATGCTACACGAAATGCCTCTGCGTTTCACTTACCCCAAGTAAGGACAAAGTTAACTTTTAATACTTTGGTTTTTACTGGACCTAAATTTTGGAACTCTCTAGGCTCTAGCGTTAAGCAATCTGTTAGTCTCTCTTCATTTAAGTGTAAACTTAAGGTTTATCTTCTCGATAAATACTGTGACTCATAGAGTAGTTCATTTTTGTAGTTATTATGGTGCCAAGATATATTATGTATTACTATAAATGTAAATTTTCTTCTTGATATTAATATGTGTCTAACTGAATATTTTCAGATTGTCAACCTCTTATTCCCTCCCCCTGTTGTCTTGTGCCCGTTGTGTGCTGTGCCTATTGTCGATGTGCTGTAGTCTTCTATTATTTCTCATATTTTCTCTTTTCTCCCGTCTTGTCTAGTCTCGTCTCTCTTTTTGTTGTTGTTGTTGTGTGTGTGTACACTTCTTGTTTTGTTATACCCCCTTTTCCCTATTGTATTCTTAGGTAGTCACAAATATCTATTCATCATGTTTTATCCGGCTCAGAGGGGACCCTAATAATTACAAGCTCTGCTTTTACCAGGGTCTCCTCGTCTTTCTTTTAGTTAGCTATGTTTTTTTTTTTTATCATTATCATAATTTGTTATTTTGCTTTGTAAATGTGTTATGATCCAATTTTATGCTCTGTATGTCATTTGAAAGAAAGACGAATAAAATCTTATCTTATCTTATCTTATCACCAGTGAATATCCTGACTAATTATAGCTTTACTGTAAATAGTAACTAAATTCGGGTCATTTTTTTAGAAAACTGGCGGCCATTTTAGATGCCATCGTGGATTTCCAGGTTTCATGGTGGCCATAATACAATAGTAAGTAGTATGGATTCTACGACCCCAAAAACCTAGGTATAGACACCCAAATCAGATATATCACGATTTATGGCTATTTTAAGTTATTCGTTTTGGAAAATAACCACTTTGGACCCCTATGAAAAACAGCTGTGCTGACTAGGGTGTTCCGCCCGTATGTGGAAATAAATTATTACAAAATTTAGCAAAATTTCATCAGTATAATATACATTTCCAACGTATGACCGATTATCACTAACAATGTACGCACACGCCTCATTTGTTGCTATAGGTACCATCTGTATAGGACAATGCTGTCGGATGAAGCTGTTGTTTGTTTGTTGATTTTGCTTGTTTTTAATTATGTACCCGCTGTCTATTTTAGAATTGTAGTACTTTGTTATTTTTATGATTTAATCGCAGACACATGCACAGCCCAATTGAGTTAACTTTCTCCTTATAAGTGAACATGCCTTCCTATACTTAATTCTCTTCTCATTTTTTCCCCTCTTCCATTTACTATTTTTTCTTTCCTATCAACGTTCTGTTATATAACATGTAATTTTCATAATAATATCTATAATGTTCTTTCGGTAACTGTGTTAACTTATTATGGCCGTTCCCAACTCAAGCTATGCTTTCCGGGTTTTCGCCTCTTTCCGTATCTGAATTATTTACTGTATACTCTATGTTGAAATAATTGTTACATAATTTATATATACATTGTGTTACATATTGTACTGTTGAGAAGGAAATAAATGTTAATAAATACAAAAAAAAAAAAAATATAATTGATCTGTGGTCTTTTTGTTTTGCACTGTTAGACCCAATTAACCTAAATCTAACCCTATACCTCTTACGAATAAAGTTCAGCGGAATAGCCGTCGGTCCAAATGTAGACCAGTCCCAGTCTCATCGGCATTACAACTTATCCCGTCCCCTCTCCCCCTCTCTTTCTCTGTGCAGCTCCATGCACTACGAACATGACTGACAAAGAGAGCGTGTAGAACAGGTGTCACATGCATATTCACCTTTTTACATAATAGCAGTGAAGGGATGTTTGTCTACCTGAGGAACTGTATATTTTGTCCGCTTTCATTGTCCGTCATGTTCATAGTGATGAATCATGAAAATTCCAATATTCATTCGTATATAATTATATCTCTCTCTCTCACTCTCTCTCTTTCTTTATTTCTCTCTCTCTCTCTCTCTCTCTCTCTCTCCCTCCCTGGCTCCTGCCAAGTTCTTTCTTGACGCATAGTTCCCGGAACGCCGAAGGCGGCGCTATTCATCGAACACTCTATCGGAACCATCGAAATCCAAGTAAGAGTTCGTTGATCGGAACACTGTAAATGCTTTCATTAGGAAAGGACCTGTTGTGAATAAAGAGCTCCAGTTTTGTATGATCACGTTTACCCTTTTTCGCTTTAAATACATGGATACAACACTGAACAGTTTTAATTACATATGACTTCCTTGAAATTAAATGACTCGCAGGTAATTAGGAGAATTTATCTGTTTTTTGTCAAGTTGTCTGATTTGATGACGTCATTGGCGATTTATAAGCCATTTATAAGCCATTGGCTAGAAAAGTCATTGGCGATTTATAAGCCATTGGCTTTTTATATGCCATGATCCCTTCTGCGATTTTTTGGCGATTTATAATTCGAGCTCTAGTTTTCTATGATCGCGTTTACCCTTACGGTGTAAATACAACGATTTATAAGCCATTGGCTATTTATAAGCCAGTATCCCTCGTGCGATTTTTTGGCGATTTATAACCCAAATAGTACCTCTCTCACGCATTATTCAATAGCGATTTTCACCGTAGGAAACCACAGAACGCCATCGCATGTTTACCCGCCGGGCACCAAAATTTGTGAAACATGTCTGCAAAGTAACCTGGTGTGTTTGTAAGTAAACTGAATTTATTTTATTTTATTATTTTTAATCTCACGCACATACAGTACAACATGCAACATGTTCAATTATACCAGTATGAATTAAAATTAATGATGAAATAAAAATTTGTTTGTGACACTGCACCACTCGCACTGCTGAACCACCCTGTGTGTAGATCTAGTGAAACTTAGCAGCACACAACCCATACAAAAAACAAAGTCTTAAAAATATGATTATTGTAACAAAAAAAATCTCATTCATGAATTATGTGTCTTTCATTATTATCTTGGCTGTTTGGTTATTTTTTATTCACAAGAGCGCTCAAATCTTCAATCCTGAGCACATTCTTGCAAGGCCCTAGTCTAAGTAACAAGTTAAACACTCGTACTCCTACTCCTAGACCTAGTGCCAATGAGGTGAAACACGACAGTCTTTGACCTCATACTCATAGGTGACAATAGCGCATATACGGGGTGGTGCATTTGAGGAAAGTCGGCACCCGCGGTATAGGAGTCCACTGGGCCAGCGCCAGTTGGTGCCAGTTTGCGCCAATGCAATTTACTGTGGCGCCTACACTGTAAAAAATAATTTGTTCATTGGTAATTTTTACGTATTTTTTCCATGTAGAATTTACTTGTAAACATTAGTTTTGCCACTTACGCACTAAATTTAAGTCTTGCTAACTCAAACTTTCAATTTAGTAGAACATACGTGGAATATTTAAGTAAAATCAAATACATAAGAACTTTAAGTAATTTCAGCTTGTATTAATTTAGTAATTTTAACTCAAAATCAGAAATTATACGTATTACTCAAAAAAATTTATGTTGATTACTAGTATTCTTATCTTTTTAAAGTAAGGACCGATGCAGTGCGTAATAGAAATATTTCCATAATTTATGAATATTCATTAAGACCAAATTAAACTCTTTTTTAAATAAAACAATTCTTTTTTGTGGTTGAATGAAAATTTAAGGACTTTAAATCATTTACTAATTCATTTAACATGGCTAAGCAAAGACAAGACAATTTTTAATTGTTACCCAGTTCAAAACAAATCAAAACTATTTCAGGAAATTGTCAACCAATTTTCCTTTTAAGATGCTACGATCAAGTATATATACAATTTGGAGCCTTTCAATATGTGTCGAATTGAAGCGTATGTAATAGTTTGTGATGGTGGTAGATATATATATATGGTTAAATCTTAAATAGAAGTAGTGAATGATTAGTGGATGTTACTCGTTAGATTAGATGGGTACCAAATCGTGCAATATGTAATCCTATCATAGTTTTTTTTTAATTATCTAAAATGATTACAATACTTAAATTATTTACGTTAATGTAACTCGATTTAACTGAGTACAAATTTATTCAGCAAAATAAGTACTTAAGATGCCGTAGGTAATATTTACTTAATACAAATAAGGCAATTCTTTTCCTCAATTTTATTGAGTTATTTCGACTATTATTTTTTTACAGTGTAGTGTCGCCAATAAGGTGCCTAGTGGCGTGTAGTGGCTCAAACTGCCTCCCAACTGGCTCGTGGTGGCCCGTAACGGCACCAAATTTGAATGTGGCGGCAAGAAAATTTCAAGATGTTTGAAATTTTCGTCGCGCCACTTGCATCGAGCAATCAGCGCCAAGTGTCCGCCAAGTGGCACCAAATGGCGCGAACATATCGCCCTTTGGCGCAAACAATCCGCCTATTGGAATCCACTGGAATGTAATGGCGCGCGCCAAGTTGCGCCAATGAGATTTCGCGCCACATGGCGCCACTTGGCGCCAAGTGGCGCGCCAAATGTGCAGTGGCGCGAGCCAAACGGCACCCGATTTGTGACTACTTCGCGCCAAATGCCACCTGGTTGCCCGCCATTTGGCGCCACTTGCCGCCTATCAAAATTGTAAATATTTAGTAGAGATGTTGTTCATATACAGCAGCTTAGGAGGGTCTGAACCAGGTAGCTGATGGCCGGTATTTATATATTAGGCAAGTAGCGCCAAGCGGCGGCAAGTTCAAACCAATTTGGCGATCTTTGGCACAAACTAATCACCAAGTGGCGCAAAGTAGCCGTCTATTGGCGCGAATGGCGCCAACAGAGTGAATTTTGGAATCAAATGGCCGTGTAATGGCGCGAACTGGCGCAAACTGGCGCAACATTTTGGAGCAAGCCGGGTGGCATTTGGCGCACGCCATATGGCACCCAGTTTATTCCACTTGGCGACACATGCCGAGCGGACATTAATTCGACGCCACAGCGAGCCACTACGCGCCAATCACATACTCTTTGGCGCGAACTGGCACCAACTGGCGCTGGCCCAGTGGACTCCTAGCATAACACACAAATGCACACAATGATAACGACAAGGCTTGCCGGCGGTGTGAGTTGTCTTGTGATTTTATGATTTTTTTTCTTTTAATTAAAAACTTTTTTGAGTAAAATTAGTTATTGATTATTGCAGTTTATATATCACAAATTTATATCTCTGAGGTATAAATTTTGATTAAATTCTTGTCAATTTTGTACAATGATGCTTGAAAGTCTGACTACTCTGGCGGTTTTTCTCCACGTTATTGAGGTCTTAATCCCCCCTAGAGTGCCTCTAAATATGGAATTGTAAAAACCATGCCAATAACCTAGGGCCTCACAAAAATATGCTCAAAATTAAAGATTTGAGTGCTCTGGTGAACAAAAAACAACATAACAGCCAAGATTATAATGAAAGACAGATCATTCCATTGTCATTCATTCATGATTTTTTGTTGTTACAATAATCATATTTTTAAGATTTTTTTTTAATATGGGTGTACATGTTGGTCAGCCAAACCCATCGCAATTTCGCATATGTTGGCGAAACAGCTTCTATAAAGCGCAGACTCCAACAACACAACAGTGGCCATGGTTCAAACTTTACAAATAACCCCCAACTGCGACCCTGGATGTGCTTGGTGCTAGTATACCGATTCCCTGGCAGTGGTCATGACGAGGCCAACATAGATGCCAGGAAACATTTTGAACACCTCTGGCATGCCCTGAATGCAGACGACCACCTACCAGATACTCAAAAAATCTACACCAATGAAAAAATTGTCTTCAACCGGATGCGTACGAGATACCCAAGCCTTGTATGGGAACACCTAGGTGACGCGTAGCTACGTTTACCTCGTGTAAGTACTTACAATGCTCATGTACACATTTCCAAATATCCAATAATTTAAAATTTGAAGTCACTAGGTGAGAGGATGCATTTCCTTTAGGCAATGCGTCCTCTCACCTCCAAACAACCAGGAACATGGTCATCCCCATCCTTCCAATTTTCATATTCTCCAAAAGGAACATTCCCTCATTCTGGGTACTTTTTAACTACATCATAGCAAGTTTCACTCTACCTCAAAGTCCACTACAACATTCTTCAAAGATAGCTGACAAACTCAAGAGCAATCGGCCACAAGCCCTTGTACAAACATACCACTCATCCCTCGTCTAGTACCAAGTCCCTACTTATATCTACAACTGTGCACGACTAATGTGAAGTGCTCATTCACAGCATACATTGGCATTTAACACATATCTCTGCTCTTCTTTAAAAAAAAAAAAAAAAAAAAAAAAAAAAAACAGCACCTATGACCACCAAAGAAAGGGGATTTCTCATTGGCATAGGCCTATATTAAACACATTTCCCAATAGATATATTATTACCTTTAAAGTTAAACTTTCTATCAATATCAGGATGGACCCTCACTAATGCAATTCAACTGTCTTCACTTTTGGCCAAATAATCCATCTCATGAAATTTCATAGCCACTTAAATGCCCACACAAATCAGAATTACTGTGCCATAATTGAGCAACAACCTGTCCTGCAACCAAGATGCAAACTAATGCGGTATACTCAAAGCACTTCGGAGGAAACTTGAACACATATCTTCTTATCAGTCCACCAATCTACTTCTCTGCTATACCAATACCCAACCCTAGTTCCGACAGCTCTGGATTTATATCGGTGCACCGATATAGTGAGCGAATCAGAAAAACAATTAATATCCATTCACGGGTCAAACAATCACAGACACAATGAGTAACGTTATTCAGACATCAGACAATAGCACTAAAGCGTGCAACTAGCTAGGACTCGTGAAATATGAGTAAAAATTATACAAAATGTTGATAGTTCAATCAGCAAAATCGAATATGTTTCCAATTAAAGACAAAAAAACTGCATACACAACTAGGAAATCGTTACCCACCTGATAACATGTGGTAAAAACGTTAAATACTAGTACTACAAACAATACCATGATATACACAAATCATTAAATCAAGAGCTAAATCTGATCTGTAACATCTTCACACAATTTTCCTGTACAAAATAAATAACTTTTTCACAATCTACAATGATTAGATGTCATTTCTGACCTCCGTACTTGACCTATACTAAATAGTACATCAAGCACAATCCTTACACACGTTACATCCATTAACATCACTACGAGATTATTGTTGAAATTATAAATATCAATATAACTAATAGATTAATCGTTTCATGTACTGTCACTTCTACCTTAACCCTTTCAATCTAAGATAAGTATCTTCTATCCTCTGGTCGTATGTACAACACAATGATCACTCTGACTTCTTTCTCGTCGTCAGTAAGAGTTTTATACATGCTTGATCTAGTAGAATAAAGAGACCTCAATAATGCCAATTTGTTATCTACTCTCCTGTTTTGTGCAATCACACACATTTAAACCTACACAGACCTACCCTGTACAGTGCGTCCCAGAAAAACGAAACCGAGAATTATCAATGTTCTATCATAACTTAATCAAACAGAACTTTGTTATTTCTGGCTCATTTTCCGTATTGAGGTGTCATATGAAAGGGCAGAAAATGAACATTATAGAAATGTGATTTTCTCTTAGAAATTCAGATACCGCCCGCCAAATGACTTTTTGGTTTCCTCTTTTCAAATTATTTTTAATCCCTGAAACGTGAAATATGCATCATATGAGTTGCATCAAATGAAAGAGGAGGATCTAAGCTTTAAAAATATGTGTCATTTATTAATTATAATTGTAATTAAGTTATGATAAAACATCGATAATTCTCGGTTTCGTTTTTTTCTGGGACGCACCGTATATAAACACCAAAATTAGCAAGATTAATATTATTGTTTTAACAATCGTACATCACATTCATTTAACTTTATACCACAACAATATATTGTATCACATCATAATCATATTTTACAATCTACTAAATATAAACAGATCTAATTAGAAATAGTGTAACATCCATATACAAAAATAAAATTAACGGGAGACTACAAATTAAGTAATGAGTAAGTGTACACAATACGGAGTTGCATTATAAACAATAATTGGTAGGTGTGAGCACATAGCCGACTTGATGGGGTAGATTGTAGCCTACATGTATATTCAATTCAATTCAATGTATTTATTTGTCCAATTTCATTCAACATGGATATTTGGTTTGCTCACATGTAAACAAATAAAGGCTCGGACAAAGTTTACAAAGAACAGAAATATGATACAAAACATGGATACATTTTTGGTGATGAGTAACAAATAATAGCCATTACGTAATAATGATTTTCGTTTGGTTATATGGGTTCTTTAGTTTCTTTAGAAGTAATATGATTTTCGTTTGGTTATATGGGTTCTTTAGTTTCTTTAGTTGTAATCGTGATTTTCGTTTGGTTATATGGGTTCTTTAGTTTCTTTAGTTGTAATCGTGATTTTCGTTTGGTTATATAGGTTCTTTAGTTTCTTTAGTAGTAATATGATTTTCGTTTGGTTATATGGGTTCTTTGGTTTCTTTAGTAGTAATATGATTTTCGTTTGGTTGGTTCTTTAGTTTCTTTAGTTGTAATCGTGATTTTCGTTTGGTTAAATGGGTTCTTTAGTTTCTTCTCCTTGTTTGTCGTCTTTAGTTACGTAATTTAAGTGTCTTGGTTATATGGGTTCTTTAGTTTCTTTAGTTGTAATCGTGATTTTCGTTTGGTTATATAGGTTCTGTAGTTTCTTTAGTAGTGATATGATTTTCGTTTGGTTATATGGGTTCTTTAGTTTCTTTAGTAGTAATATGATTTTCGTTTGGTTATATTGGTTCTTTGGTTTCTTTATTAGTAATATGATTTTCGTTTGGTTATATGGGTTCTTTGGTTTCTTTAGTAGTAATCGTGATTTTCGTTTGGTTATAGGGGTTCTTTAGTTTCTTTAGTAGTAATAATAATTTTCGTTTGGTTATATGGGTTCTTTAGTTTCTTTAGTAGTAATAATGATTTTCGTTTGGTTATATGGGTTCTTTAGTTTCTTTAGTAGTAACATGATTTTCGTTTGGTTATATGGGTTCTTTGGTTTCTTTAGTAGTAATAATAATTTTCGTTTGGTTATATGGGTTCTTTAGTTTCTTTAGTAGTAACATGATTTTCGTTTGGTTATATGGGTTCTTTAGTTTCTTTAGTAGTAACATGATTTTTGTTTGGTTATATGGGTTCTTTAGTTTCTTTAGTAGTAACATGATTTTCGTTTGGTTATATGGGTTCTTTGGTTTCTTTAGTAGTAATATGATTTTCGTTTGGTTATATGGGTTCTTTAGTTTCTTTAGTAGTAACATGATTTTCGTTTGGTTATATGGGTTCTTTTGTTTCTTTAGTAGTAACATGATTTTCGTTTGGTTATATGGGTTCTTTGGTTTCTTTAGTAGTAACATGATTTTCATTTGGTTATATGGGTTCTTTGGTTTCTTTAGTAGTAACATGATTTTCGTTTGGTTATATGGGTTCTTTGGTTTCTTTAGTAGTAACATGATTTTCGTTTGGTTATATGGGTTCTTTGGTTTCTTTAGTAGTAATATGATTTTCGTTTGGTTATATGGGTTCTTTAGTTTCTTTAGAAGTAATATGATTTTCGTTTGGTTATATGGGTTCTTTTGTTTCTTTAGTAGTAATATGATTTCCGTTTGGTTATATGGGTTCTTTGGTTTCTTTAGTAGTAACATGATTTTCGTTTGGTTATATGGGTTCTTTTGTTTCTTTAGTAGTAATATGATTTTCGTTTGGTTATATGGGTTCTTTAGTTTCTTTAGTAGTAACATGATTTTCATTTGGTTATATGGGTTCTTTGGTTTCTTTAGTAGTAACATGATTTTCGTTTGGTTATATGGGTTCTTTTGTTTCTTTAGTAGTAACATGATTTTCGTTTGGTTATATGGGTTCTTTGGTTTCTTTAGTAGTAACATGATTTTCATTTGGTTATATGGGTTCTTTGGTTTCTTTAGTAGTAATAATGATTTTCGTTTGGTTATATGGGTTCTTTAGTTTCTTTAGTAGTAACATGATTTTCGTTTGGTTATATGGGTTCTTTAGTTTCTTTAGTAGTAATATGATTTTCGTTTGGTTATATGGGTTCTTTGGTTTCTTTAGTAGTAATATGATTTTCGTTTGGTTATATGGGTTCTTTTGTTTCTTTAGTAGTAACATGATTTTCGTTTGGTTATATGGGTTCTTTGGTTTCTTTAGTAGTAACATGATTTTCGTTTGGTTATATGGGTTCTTTGGTTTCTTTAGTAGTAACATGATTTTCGTTTGGTTATATGGGTTCTTTGGTTTCTTTAGTAGTAACATGATTTTCGTTTGGTTATATGGGTTCTTTGGTTTCTTTAGTAGTAACATGATTTTCGTTTGGTTATATGGGTTCTTTTGTTTCTTTAGTAGTAATATGATTTTCGTTTGGTTATATGGGTTCTTTGGTTTCTTTAGTAGTAATGTGATTTTCATTTGGTTATATGGGTTCTTTGGTTTCTTTAGTAGTAATATGATTTTCGTTTGGTTATATGGGTTCTTTAGTTTCTTTAGTAGTAATAATGATTTTCGTTTGGTTATATGGGTTCTTTAGTTTCTTTAGTAGTAATATGATTTTCGTTTGGTTATATGGGTTCTTTAGTTTCTTTAGTAGTAATATGATTTTCGTTTGGTTATATGGGTTCTTTAGTTTTTTTAGTAGTAATATGATTTTCGTTTGGTTATATGGGTTCTTTGGTTTCTTTAGTAGTAATATGATTTTCGTTTGGTTATATGGGTTCTTTGGTTTCTTTAGTAGTAATATGATTTTCGTTTGGTTATATGGGTTCTTTGGTTTCTTTAGTAGTAATATGATTTTCGTTTGGTTATATGGGTTCTTTAGTTTTTTTAGTAGTAATATGATTTTCGTTTGGTTATATGGGTTCTTTAGTTTCTTTAGTAGTAACATGATTTTCGTTTGGTTATATGGGTTCTTTAGTTTCTTTAGTTGTAATCGTGATTTTCGTTTGGTTATATGGGTTCTTTAGTTTCTTTAGTAGTAATAATGATTTTCGTTTGGTTATATGGGTTCTTTAGTTTCTTTAGTAGTAACATGATTTTCGTTTGGTTATATGGGTTCTTTGGTTTCTTTAGTAGTAATATGATTTTCGTTTGGTTATATGGGTTCTTTAGTTTCTTTAGTAGTAATATGATTTCCGTTTGGTTATATGGGTTCTTTTGTTTCTTTAGTAGTGATATGATTTTCGTTTGGTTATATGGGTTCTTTAGTTTCTTTAGAAGTAATATGATTTTCGTTTGGTTATATGGGTTCTTTAGTTTCTTTAGTAGTAATATGATTTCCGTTTGGTTATATGGGTTCTTTAGTTTCTTTAGTAGTAATATGATTTTCGTTTGGTTATATGGGTTCTTTGGTTTCTTTAGTAGTAATAATGATTTTCGTTTGGTTATATGGGTTATTTAGTTTCTTTAGTAGTAATATGATTTTCGTTTGGTTATATGGGTTCTTTAGTTTCTTTAGAAGTAATATGATTTTCGTTTGGTTATATGGGTTCTTTGGTTTCTTTAGTAGTAATATGATTTTCGTTTGGTTATATGGTTTCTTTGGTTTCTTTAGTAGTAATATGATTTTCGTTTGGTTATATGGGTTCTTTGGTTTCTTTAGTAGTAACATGATTTTCGTTTGGTTATATGGGTTCTTTTGTTTCTTTAGAAGTAATATGATTTTCGTTTGGTTATATGGGTTCTTTGGTTTCTTTAGTAGTAATATGATTTTCGTTTGGTTATATGGGTTCTTTGGTTTCTTTAGTAGTGATATGATTTTCGTTTGGTTATATGGGTTCTTTGGTTTCTTTAGTAGTAACATGATTTTCGTTTGGTTATATGGGTTCTTTAGTTTCTTTAGAAGTAATATGATTTTCGTTTGGTTATATGGGTTCTTTAGTTTCTTTAGTAGTAATATGATTTTCGTTTGGTTATATGGGTTCTTTAGTTTCTTTAGTAGTAATATGATTTTCGTTTGGTTATATGGGTTCTTTGGTTTCTTTAGTAGTAATAATGATTTTCGTTTGGTTATATGGGTTATTTAGTTTCTTTAGTAGTAATATGATTTTCGTTTGGTTATATGGGTTCTTTAGTTTCTTTAGAAGTAATATGATTTTCGTTTGGTTATATGGGTTCTTTGGTTTCTTTAGTAGTAATATGATTTTCGTTTGGTTATATGGTTTCTTTGGTTTCTTTAGTAGTAATATGATTTTCGTTTGGTTATATGGGTTCTTTGGTTTCTTTAGTAGTAACATGATTTTCGTTTGGTTATATGGGTTCTTTGGTTTCTTTAGTAGTAATATGATTTTCGTTTGGTTATATGGGTTCTTTAGTTTCTTTAGTTGTAATCGTGATTTTCGTTTGGTTATATGGGTTCTTTAGTTTCTTTAGTAGTAATATGATTTTCGTTTGGTTATATGGATTCTTTGGTTTCTTTAGTAGTAATATGATTTTCGTTTGGTTATATGGGTTCTTTAGTTTCTTTAGTTGTAATCGTGATTTTCGTTTGGTTATATGGGTTCTTTAGTTTCTTTAGTTGTAATCGTGATTTTCGTTTGGTTATATGGGTTCTTTTGTTTCTTTAGTAGTAATATGATTTTCGTTTGGTTATATGGGTTCTTTGGTTTCTTTAGAAGTAATATGATTTTCGTTTGGTTATATGGGTTCTTTTGTTTCTTTAGTAGTGATATGATTTTCGTTTGGTTATATGGGTTCTTTAGTTTCTTTAGTAGTAATATGATTTTCGTTTGGTTATATGGGTTCTTTAGTTTCTTTAGTAGTAATATGATTTTCGTTTGGTTATATGGGTTCTTTGGTTTCTTTAGAAGTAATATGATTTTCGTTTGGTTATATGGGTTCTTTTGTTTCTTTAGTAGTGATATGATTTTCGTTTGGTTATATGGGTTCTTTAGTTTCTTTAGTAGTAATATGATTTTCGTTTGGTTATATGGGTTCTTTAGTTTCTTTAGTAGTAACATGATTTTCGTTTGGTTATATGGGTTCTTTAGTTTCTTTAGTAGTAATATGATTTTCGTTTGGTTATATTGGTTCTTTGGTTTCTTTATTAGTAATATGATTTTCGTTTGGTTATATGGGTTCTTTGGTTTCTTTAGTAGTAATCGTGATTTTCGTTTGGTTATATGGGTTCTTTAGTTTCTTTAGTAGTAATAATAATTTTCGTTTGGTTATATGGGTTCTTTAGTTTCTTTAGTAGTAATAATAATTTTCGTTTGGTTATATGGGTTCTTTAGTTTCTTTAGTAGTAATAATGATTTTCGTTTGGTTATATGGGTTCTTTAGTTTCTTTAGTAGTAATAATAATTTTCGTTTGGTTATATGGGTTCTTTAGTTTCTTTAGTAGTAATATGATTTTCGTTTGGTTATATGGGTTCTTTAGTTTCTTTAGTAGTAATAATGATTTTCGTTTGGTTATATGGGTTCTTTAGTTTCTTTAGTAGTAACATGATTTTCGTTTGGTTATATGGGTTCTTTAGTTTCTTTAGTAGTAATATGATTTTCGTTTGGTTATATGGGTTCTTTAGTTTCTTTAGTTGTAATCGTGATTTTCGTTTGGTTATATGGGTTCTTTAGTTTCTTAAGTAGTAATATGATTTTCGTTTGGTTATATGGGTTCTTTAGTTTCTTTAGTTGTAATCGTGATTTTCGTTTGGTAATATGGGTTCTTTAGTTTCTTTAGTTGTAATCGTGATTTTCGTTTGGTTATATGGGTTCTTTTGTTTCTTTAGTAGTAATATGATTTTCGTTTGGTTATATGGGTTCTTTGGTTTCTTTAGAAGTAATATGATTTTCGTTTGGTTATATGGGTTCTTTTGTTTCTTTAGTAGTGATATGATTTTCGTTTGGTTATATGGGTTCTTTAGTTTCTTTAGTAGTAATATGATTTTCGTTTGGTTATATGGGTTCTTTAGTTTCTTTAGTAGTAATATGATTTTCGTTTTGTTATATGGGTTCTTTGGTTTTTTTAGAAGTAATATGATTTTCGTTTGGTTATATGGGTTCTTTTGTTTCTTTAGTAGTGATATGATTTTCGTTTGGTTATATGGGTTCTTTAGTTTCTTTAGTATTAATATGATTTTCGTTTGGTTATATGGGTTCTTTAGTTTCTTTAGTAGTAATATGATTTTCGTTTGGTTATATGGGTTCTTTAGTTTCTTTAGTAGTAATATGATTTTCGTTTGGTTATATGGGTTCTTTGGTTTCTTTAGTTGTAATCGTGATTTTCGTTTGGTTATATGGGTTCTTTAGTTTCTTTAGTAGTAACATGATTTTCGTTTGGTTATATGGGTTCTTTAGTTTCTTTAGTAGTAATATGATTTTCGTTTGGTTATATGGGTTCTTTAGTTTCTTTAGTAGTAATATGATTTTCGTTTGGTTATATGGGTTCTTTAGTTTCTTTAGTAGTAATATGATTTTCGTTTGGTTATATGGGTTCTTTAGTTTCTTTAGTAGTAATATGATTTTCGTTTGGTTATATGGGTTCTTTAGTTTCTTTAGTAGTAATATGATTTTCGTTTGGTTATATGGGTTCTTTGGTTTCTTTAGAAGTAATATGATTTTCGTTTGGTTATATGGGTTCTTTAGTTTCTTTAGTAGTAACATGATTTTCGTTTGGTTATATGGGTTCTTTAGTTTCTTTGGTAGTAACATGATTTTCGTTTGGTTATATGGGTTCTTTGGTTTCTTTAGAAGTAATATGATTTTCGTTTGGTTATATGGGTTCTTTAGTTTCTTTAGTAGTAATATGATTTTCGTTTGGTTGGTTCTTTAGTTTCTTTAGTTGTAATCGTGATTTTCGTTTGGTTAAATGGGTTCCTTGGTTCCTTCTCCTTGTTTGTCGTCTTTAGTTACGTAATTTAAGTGTCTTCGTGCATCTCTATGAAAAAAGGATTTACTACTAACCCACTACATAGAAGATTAACATTTTAAACTGAATTGAAGCACTTCGGTATAAGTTATGAAAACAATGAAATAACCATACGTAATAATGATTCTCGTTTGGTCATATGGCTTCCTATCGTTAGTTACTTCTCCTTCTTAGTCTTAGTTAGTTACGTAATTTAAGTGTCTTCATGCATCTTTATAAAAAAAAGTATTTACCACTAATCCACTTTGCACGTAGAAAATTAAGCTTTTTTACTGAGTTGAATTATATCGGAATAAATATGATGAATTGGTTATGTAAATACTGATTTATATGGGCCAATACTTAACGTACACAACGTAGTTTATACAGAACTGCAACAACAAATTTACATAGCTTTTTTATCATTACAAAACAATTTCTTGTTCATTATTTTTCACAATGTATAGGAGGAAAATATATCACAATCACATAATAGAAAGATATTACCGCACTACACAGTTATTTCAACCCCAAAATAGAACAAAACAATGCTTTTGTTCAGAAAAAGACTGAATAGGTAAAAAAAAAAGAATATATAAAAAAATAATGAGTTTCATATTTCTCAACATATTATTATACAGAATTTAAATTTTTAGTTTTCTTTTATTAAAAAATGATCTATCCCAAAACCCTTTCCCTTGGACTTGGGTAGGTACAGGAAATTGGAGACCGCGGGGAATTGGAGACCACCAAGCTTGAACACATCACTGTCTGTCCGTGTTGGCTTCAATATTGCCAAAGAGCCATCTGTGGCCTTTAACAACACTACTGAATATATCCAATTCATTTTGAAGACTAAAATGCGTTCTTTCTACGAGAAAATTGGCAAAATTGACCAAGGTAAGCAATTTTGATCGCAGAATTTTGCTCTGATTTAAAAACACAATTTTCACTGAATGTTGTGGTGTATGCAGATATTTAGAGGTGGCTCTTAACAAGTAGTTTTAAAAGGAAGTTTATGAAGTGTGCCAACCATCACAGACAACTTATGGCCATTGTGTGTTGTGAATGGGTGTTGCAATGCACATTATGAATGGTGTCTGATCAGAAATGTGTGCAGGCAATGGGGGACACCAGGTCCAAGATGGGGGTCGTTTGTTGTGAATGTCGAGTATGCCGAGGACAGTCAATGACCCGATGCTGGTTGGTTAATTGTCCATGTACAGAAATATTTTGGGCCTCATTTGATTTATTTATTTCTGTTTGATTTTCTTTTTCTTTTGCATTTTTACAAATATATAACAAACAAAACATTGCAAATTTTACACATTTCAAAAGAATATAGGCCTATACAAACGCAATTCCCTGTACATCATGAACCGTATCACTGTCTTTTTTCGTATTTATTTTCCGGCTAATTGGAATTGTTTCATAAATTGTCTGTATTATTCTAAAGTCAATTAAATTCAATCTCAGCTGTTGGAAATATGCAAAAGATCATAAGTTTCCACTTTGGTCTATTATATGTTTTATTTTATATATATATTTTTATCGAATACGTTTTGTAGAATATGCACTTCCCTTTTACTCGTATGAATTTGTTATAAAAAATGATCTCAATTCCTTTATATGGTTCATATTTTATCTGAAAATCTCTCGTATATACATCCAAACTTCCAATAGATTAATACAAAATTGTGGCAACGTTATCTTCAACAGTCCAAGGATATAAATTATAATCACATGGAAATATGAAATTCCCTCTTAAGAGTTTTGTGGCATAATTGAAATACTGCTTCCATTTCATTTCATTATCTTCTATAAGTTTTTTTAACCCACATTACCCTCTGTGCTTTAATCAATAATAAAAAATTCATCATTTTCAGACCTCCGAACTGATAATCTTAATACAAGGTATTTTTGTTAATTTTATTCCTCCCACCCCCATAAAAATTCGAAAGTTAACTTATCTAAATCCTCATATACCCATCTTGGGACCGGTGTGAGGGATGCCACATAAATGAATTTAGAATATATAAACAACTTAATTACTGTATTTTACCCATCATTGTCAAGTCTCTCTGCTTCCACCAACTCAACAATTCCTTTATTTTACTTAGTATTTCCTTATAATTAAAATTTTCTTTTACTTCGACATTCAAAATGTCTTTCTCCTTTTCAATAACTTCTCCTCCCCCATTGACTAATCTCTTAATGATGCTTTTCCTTTTATTTGCATGCAACAGCTGACTAAAATATTGTGTGTGTCTCTCTCCCCACTTTCATAATTATGATGCAGGGGATCGAATTTGTATGCCGTCATAATGCATTCATAACTGTCTGCGAGTTCTTCTTTTTTTAAATTTTAATTCCTTAACTTTTTCTTCAGTTACTCCTTGAATAATACTATGTTCTTACTTTTCAATTTCTTTTTCAAGAAATTCTCTTTTCTCTCTTCGATCGTTGGCTAATCTCTTTGAAAAGGCTTGTGAAAAGCTCCTTATTTTCATTTTCACATAGTCCCAGAAAACTCTCCTATCTTTAATGTATACGTCAGTTCCTCCTTTAATCGGATTATCTCTTCTTTCATCTGTTTAACATATTCTACGTTTGCACAAAGACTGTTGTTAAATCTCCAATATGATCCATTCTCCTTTTCTATATTCTTTTCTGTTTTATCGTAGATAAACAGAAAAATTGCTGAGTGGTCGGGTGCTAAAGAAATGATTAATAATCCGTCCTTCCAGGTCTTCATATATGAGCCAATGATCTAATCGACTCTGCATAAATGGATTATTTCTGGTGAAAATAATCTGTTTTTTCATTGGGTTTCTTTCTCTCCATATATCTATCAAATGTAACTTTTACACAAAATCGCCTACTTCCTTACTAAATCTGTTTTGAAGGCTTTGCTTTGCTTTGCTTTTCTATTATAATATAACTTGGTCGATCCAACTTTACAGGTTTTCGCAACCTTCATGGAAAGCCCCGCATATAACCTTTGTAAATATAGTTAAAATTGACTGTTACCTTGTATACTTTGATTTTTATATTGCGAACAATTGAATTGAATTGAACTCGTAGGCCCGAATTCACAAAGGAGGTTTGTCGACAAACCGAGGTTTATTTACGTCATATGACGCGTTTTGACGCGTTTTTTTACAAACCTGGTTTGTAAATAACAAAAGGAGGTTTGTCGAAACAAAAGGAGGTTTGTGGACAAACCGAGGTTTGTCGACAAACCTCCTTTGTGAATTCGGGCCGTAATGTCTAATCAAATTAAAATCTCCCCCTATTATAACAAAATTATTACTCCTGTTTATCTTGTTCAAGCTTCTATGTAGTTCCTATTCCCATTCTACACCCTTGAATTTCACAGTCTATTAATGTATAACGTCCACTATCGTCTTGTTTTATGTTTATGAGTTTAAAATCAACAGAAGTCTTGATGAGAATAAGTACCCCTCTGCTGTGAGTAGATCCGTAACTATGATAACATGCCCCGTCCCACATAGAACTCCACCTGTCATCAATGTCCTTAGAACTATAAGTTCCTTGTAGAAATATTCTCCCTCGTTTGGCACTTTCTCTAAGCCCTCTTAAATTCAGAGAAAAAAATTACAATTAAGATACATGTTCATCATAGCCATCATTAGCATAATTGGAATCTTTCCTTCATAATAATGTTGAAGCTTTTGTACTGCGTAATGATAAATGCGCCTCGGAATAGTATTGTCTAGACAGACGGCGCTATAGAAATGCCTATTATTATTATTATTATTATTACATTATAGGGCGAGCGAGATATATGATTACTCACAGCCTTTTCTTTTTTCAGACATCTATATTTTATTCTGTTGAATATCGATTGAGACTGAAGACTGACGCCTCGTGTGCAGTTGGCCTTACGTCACTACACATACTCTAGTACCATCAGAGGCGCCATTTCGACCTACGTTATGACGTATGCCGATCAAGCCTATGAATCCAGTTAGGTGCCAGTAGTTCAAAGATTTATTTGCACTGTTCATTTTCATGATTTTGTCTTGGATGTCCCTCTTTACTAGGCTCGTCGTTGAACACACCAGGCGGTGACGGCACACTCAATCATTCATGTATTGTACAACAGAGTTTAGTTTTAGTTTGGTTTAGTTTTATCGACACAGCATGTCTCAACGTGTCCAATTAAAACGTTGAAAAAGTCGGATGATTCCCATTCTGTAATGGCGACTAGAAAAGGCGTATAGGAACGGGTTTACCATGCTATTGAATCCAAGTGAGATAGTAGCGTAACGGAAAGTAGCACCTGAGATGGAAGTAGGCCACAATGCTCTCATCGCAGAAGTAACAGCATGGGGTGACCAAAATATCAGGTGACACAATATAATGGCAGACAAGGCACGGCTAGAACGATGTAAGCCTCGAAGACGCCGAGAACAGCATGTAACAAAGATGTATTCTCTTTTCCCCTCCTGGACCGCGCTTGACTCCAACCGAACTTTTGTATGATCGGACCCTATGATTCGAGGTTGAAACGACGTTTTTGCTTCTCTGGAATTTTGCGCACGAGATGATTCTCCAAATGCAGCATTGGAGTGGGGTTTTTCAATGGCGTTCGGCTGACATGCGATAGTGTTAGGACGATTGCTAACCCCTACTTTGCTCCATGACTGTTTCCAAACCGTAAAAAGTAAATTAATGGTCATCGTAAAGAAACAAATTAAGGGTAAAATGAATTCAAATGTGGTCAAAGCGAAGGCGAATGGTTTGTGGTAAACCATCTCCATCTCGCAGAAGAGCTCGTAGTCTACGTAATCGGGTTGGCTTAATTGAGGGAAGCCAAAAGAGATAATGAGATAAAGAAACAGAAGTATGGCCCAAATAAACGTCATTGTAATATTGATATGTCTTCGCTTCAGAAAATTGCGAGTCTTCGCATTCCGCGATATACTGATTCTTCTATGGGCTATGAACATCAACATGATCACTATAGGGATAAAGGTATCGAGATAAATAACAGCTAGTACTATCTTACAAGAGATCTCACCGAAAACCCACTGTCCTTGGTAAAACTCTACGATGGCGACTATGGGGGTGTTAATGATCCCTACAAGTAAATCCGAGTATGACAGATTCACGATGAGGGTATTAGCCACATCTTTCTTGGCGTCGGAGAACCTCCAATAGGTAGCAATTACTGTTATGTTGCACACAATTACCGTGAAACCGATCAATGTATATAACGAAATAAAAAATACAGTTTTCCAGTCCAAACTATTCAGTCTTGTCGGAAGTGTTGTCGAATTTAAAAAGGGTGTAGCATCCATGGTTTCCTTCGCTCCGTGTTTTCTGAAACATTAATAAAAAATAGATGATCATGAACCCGTTTAATTTTAATATTATACTACAATACTACATACAGGCCTCTTTTTTATTATATAACATTTGATTATCATTTTCTGTGCAAAAATTCAAATGGAAAATTGGATATCCGGTATTCCGGGGCTGGCCGATTTCAATCACATAAAGCGCCTAAACTAAATATGACATGTTGACATGGAGATAAATTATCCATAATGGCTCTGAGTCTGAACTCCCTGCCATTGGATGCAATTTATGTTGTCTTTTTCAGTTTAAAGCAAAGGGAAAGATGATGCTATTTCCTAATATGCTACACAATTTCCTGATTTAGCCTTACTAGATTTTTGGCTAACCAATTATGGCTCTGATATGAAAATGGGAAAATCAAATGAACAGTAATTCATTATGGGCGTGTGATCAGAAATAAAGGCCCAGATGTTTCTCTCAATTAATAAGGCCTCATTATAATATGGCGTTTTAGAATGCAAAGAGCAGCAAACTAATGGTCTTGTAAAATCTAAAGTCTATCAGCCTTTCCGTAGATAAAATATACTATAAAATCCAGAAGTCGCCTGTTTGATCGATGCGATTGTAAAATTAACATTCCCAAAACATGCATTTATAAACAAATGTTATTATCAGAACCCTCTAACAGGTATTCTACGACAAGTAGGTCCATGGTTAAAACAAATTATAAACAAAAGACAGAGGTAAAACTCACTGAGCAAAACTCTCAAAACTTTCAGATCCACTTTTGCAAAATAATCATTACACAGACTTTACACGGAATGTAAGATGCCCATTGCGTTAAACACAGGTTCAACGGTAATGACCAGTTTAATGCTAATGGCGTCTTTGGCACTCCCCAGTGGAATTCCAGATTGTTATTCCACGACCCTCATTAACTATACAAATATCACATCATTAAAATAAACCGTCATCATGATTAGTATATTTTAATCGAATCATCAGCAATACAAATTTGTTGTTTCTTTGCAGTTCTTTGCAGTATGTTTGTTACGACAAACACAATCATGACGATATAAATCTGATTAATGTACCCAGTTCCCGACATGAATTTAACTTGTATACACAAAAACGTGTTATTCTTTTTTGGACGTAATATTATTAAATAGAATTCTAATTATACCTCATTTTTATTTGTATAATTTAGGAATTGGAAACATAGTTTTAGAAACAGAAAAATGAAAAAGGTTGCAGAAGCTTGAAAAGGCATAACTTAATTATTTCTATATTTTTTATTATGTGGGTTCCAAAGTCTTGGGAGCTACAACCCCGCCATAGTAAGACAGGGACTGTAATATCACCACCTATACAATTCCTTTATGTATATATACATACTATATGAAATATATCAATGTCACAATCGAAACAGGGTAATAAAATGTAAAGTCAATCGTTTTTAGAAGTGCGAATGGAAAGCTTCAGGCTTAAAAGTATTTGCCTAAGAATAATTTTGTTTTTTCTGAAGGTATGTATCAACTTATTGTATAAGAAACTAAAATCTTACCCTTGTTTGAAATCTAACCAAAAGCGTGATCATTCCTCCGAGTCTTGAAGTAGAATGGTGACGAAGTGTCAATTCCTGATCGAACAAAAACAATTATTTGTGCACATGGTTCATCCGCAACTATGGTAGCTATGACATGCACGCAAGATAGAAACCTAACTGAATCTGCATGCTTGCTTAGGAAATCAGGGAAAGCAGTTTCCATGGTTGACTTACAAAAGCTCGTTCATCATCTCTGCTTCATAAATGAGTGGGTGAATATGGGCGTGTCTAGGTGTATGCGAGAGAGTGCTTGAGTGTCTCGGAGACAGATACAAGGAATATTTTCATTTGTTGCGTTGAGCAAGATGTCAGTTATTAATTTTGAAGAAGAAGAGTATGCCTACTTGTTTTATTTTTTGCCGAACGCCACACGGATTTTCTTCCAATCTTTAAACTAAATCAAGTTGAGTTTTCCAGCTCAAACATGAAATTTCACTCCCCTTTATTATACTATTATCATTATTTTGTTGTTGTTTGATATATTGCTCTTGTTTGTTTAGGCTGGTGCCTTTACAGTTTGCCTGTTGCCTTTGCAGGCAAACTTTTAAACAATTATCCTAAACTGTCTTCTTTTTAAAATATTTTAAAAGGCAAATGGGGCAGACTCAATAGTTAGAATAAATAAAGAATCTGTGTGGACCATGTGGAAACTTTATTTTTCATAAAATCCTGTTTCAAATGGTGTACAGCCATTCAAAAAACGGTAAACGTTTTTAAACATGACACTTGATTCAATACGAGTCTGGTAATGGAGAGAGATTCGGGGGGGGGGCGCAAATATCGGAATAACTGGATACTTAAAAAAAAATGATTATTACATTCGTGTAAATCAGTGGTAGAAGGAGATATTTTTCTTCTGAATCTGAATCTGTGCTGTTCATGGTTATAGAACGCTAGCGTTCGAAGACAATTTATAAAATATTTAATACATGTTTTAGTTAAAGTCCCATGACTTTGCAATTACATTGAGGGACTCTGCATATATTGATTCTTTGGATTGTGTTTAAGAGCCGGTCGTTGTAAGTATAAACTGATTTGCAAATTGCAACGTCAGGAGGAAGGGGATTTAAGCCCGGAGGCCGGAATGGCTCTTGGAAAACACATAAAACAATAGGCATCCGTGTTGCATCTCATGTTGAAGATGGAATGACTGTGATGTCCCTTTAGAATATCCAGGGGTCATAATTACAATTCTAAATGTCATTATTCATAAATAATTACAATTCCCATTTTCATTGTTTATAAATAATTACAATTCACACTTTCATTATTTATAAATAATTACAGTTCTAAATTTCATTATTTATAAATAATTACAATTCCCATTTTCATTATTTATAAATAATGAAATTTAGAATTGTAATTATTTATAAATAATGAAAGTGTGAATTGTAATTATATATTATGTAATGGAAATACGCTTTTAATTATATATAAATAATGTAAGTGTGAATTGTAATTATTTATAAATAATGGCAATTATATATAAATAATGATAATGTGTTGTGTCATTATATATAAATAATGAAGATGTGATTTGTAATTATTTATAAATAATGGCAATTATATATAAATAATGAAACGTACTTTGTCATTATTTATAAATAATGGAAATTTGAATTGTAATTATTTACCAATAATGAAGTATGAATTGTAATTATTTATAAATAATGAAAATGTGTTAAGAATTATATACAAATAAAAAAAGTACATTTACTTGCATTATATGTAAGTTAATGGTTATTATTTGTTAAATAATGATTATATAACATATAATTTGTCTAGATAATTGTTTTACAAACGGCGCCTCACACATACACACACAAACAAAATAATCTGTTGTTGCATTGTTTCGAATAAAAACTTTTTTCTACTTGAATATAGTGCGTATAGAGACGCTATATCACCCTTCCATCAATTTTCTTCCTCTAGAATATCTCTCTCCCTTTGTCTTTTCTCCTCTCACTGCACGGTACATTCCTCTTGTTTTCGCCATTCGATGGGGAAGGGGGTGGAGGGGGTAGGGGCACATGCCCTTAGCTGCATATGTTTTCATAATTATAGTGTCATATTTGTCAATAACGACTATTTGTTTACAGTGGAAGTATCGTATTAATCATATTAACAAGCTCATTCTGTTTAGTCACCAAAGAGCCTCATACCAGAAGGCATTTTGTTTTATTTTATCTTATTCTTTTTGTTGTTGTTGTATTTTATCATTTCTGCTCGTCACAAAACCGTCGCGCTTCCACCCACACCAACCACCAGAGAATCCTCTAACTACATACAGTGCGTAAAAAAGCGTACACAACTTTGGTAACTTCTAATTCGCAAGTTATAACCTATGTGACCTGGAATAATATTTCATGGTAAAGGGTAACTAATATCCTGTTTAATGATATCATATTCAAATATGCTGCCAAGGATGACTGAGCAGCAGGCTTTTCAAAAGGCATTGTCAGAATCCTCTTGTACCAAGTTTGGGCTGAAGCAATGAATGTGGGTCAAAAGCCATTTTGTGTGTGTTATCTCATTCCAGAAACAATTGTGAGTTATTTAAATGCATTATTAAGCAGTTGAAAAGAACATGTGTTAATATTAACTCTAACTCAAACTCAAGGAAATGCTCATTACAAGCAAAATATACGATCTTCTCTTCGTTATGATAATTACAATCTTGAATTCATTCGCATCACTTGTTTCAAGCAGGGAGGTGAAAGAACAGGAGGCGAAACTCTTGTAATTTATTCAAACGCATTCTTGAGTTCTAAAGCGTAACAATGGGATGTGTAACATTCCACTTGGCTTTGAAGTTCCATGCTCCGAACCGCGCTTCCACTGCGGGGAATTTCGGAAGCCAGGCACCAGTTTTACATTTATTACAAAATATTAAATTACCGGCAAAATTACAGTGTAAATTAAAAACTTTATATGGGAATTTTATTGGGAATAGTGCATCAAACAAATTTTCAAATTTAGAACTCCGTCCTGCCTTTAAATTGTGTGCCAGAGTTGGTAAAAGAAAAATTACATCCTGTCAAAAACTCAATATTTTAGGATGATGCGCTAATTTGTGCATGCTTTAATGTCCCGTTATTTGATCCATGATTTACAATCTTCAATAACATTAAGTTTGCTAATGCGTATTTTCGCGTGTTTTTTGTATTTTTCAAGTTTAAAAAAGAATGAAATTACACAAGTTTGTGTTCGCTTGTTCTACTCTTTACACATTCAACAATGGATGAGAAATCATTGGAAGGGACAGCGAACAGTTGCTGTGATACCATTTTCTGATGTAGGAATTCTAAATCCTAAAATTCCATGCGCTCTTTTATCTCACCACCTGGTCAACAGCTGCAGATTAGCGCATAACTTTCCGGCGGCTTGGAGCATGGGGTCAAAGGAGAACGGCTTGATTCAAGTCCTTCTCTATCACGTCCCTGTTTCAAGATAACCCTTCTCATTGAGTGATACAAAGTGGTTAATTTTTTCTTTGATGTGTACTTTTTTAATGAAAGTGTACTGTCGGTTTCTTTGATACTTATTACCATCTACCATCATTTCTGCATTTGGGTTTAGTAACTTTTTAGTTTTCATTCGCTATTCGAGATAAACACCCTATGCTCCTTACACGTGTGAAATGGCGCAGTGGACAAGTGAGCAGAAAGGACTTACATATAATGAGAAAAAAATTAGTAGACTGTTCAAAATAATTAAAGGTTATCCTTGAATTGAAACAAGGTCCTGTGATAACCGAGATAGATTAAAAAAATTCAAACAATGAAGCACTGAAACACTAGGCATAGTTTAACTTTTAAAAGAATTAAGAACATGCATATGGCCTGACCAACCTTCGTTCCATCCTTTTGGTAAAGGGCGATTTTGACAACACATTTTAAAGACCCTGGTGCTCAGTCACTCGAGGCAGAAATGTTATGAATAGGGTATCATTGGACAGTTGTTGTTGTTGTTGGGTTTATCGGCGCTATGAATCGATTTCGATGATTTCCGCCAGAGGGCGTCTTGCTCTCACTTCTGCTGCTCTACGTTTCTGTGATTCTGATACTTGCCCGGTGTGTGAGATAAAGATTTACCTTGACCTTCTTTGTTATTGGCGAAGTGCAAGATTATGGAGGATTAATGCTCGTTATTCATTATTTGTTAGTCATTTAATGTTAGGGAATTAATATCATGAAGTTTTGGTGTCAATTTATAGAGTAAATGATAAATAATGTGTCTTAATAGTATAAGCATTTAATAATCGGCTGCCATAATTTATTCCGGCTTCGTATGTCCATCATCTCCTCCGTCACTCTGTTACTTTTATGCCTAAAGGCATGAAAAGCACAAGAATGATAACAACACAATGCTATAATACACTTTTTAATTCTCTATATATTCCAGTACCTTTTATAAAGGCTAAAATGAGCAGAAAACAAATTACTCTTTACTCATTTCATAGTTATATTGGTTATGACTTTGTAATTAGAAGCTACCAAAGCTGGGTACGCTTTTTTAAAATAAATATACGCACTGTATATATATATATATATATATATCAATTCACAACGCTAGATGGAATTCACAAGAGGCATGGGTTACTACTATTTTCACTCTGCATCTCGTTGGACATTGTTCCTCTAACATTTTCATTATATATATATCGTCCTTGTTTTCACGAAGTGACGGTAGCGAGGAAAATCGTAACGCAAAGTGAATGCAATTTTTTTTCACTACCGTCACTTCGTGAAAACAGTGACGATATATATATATATATGTATGTATCAAGAAATAAAGGTGGTACCTTTTTTTAAAAGAAAACAAAACAAGAGGCAAAGTAAATCTTGAGCAGGTTTTCCGGGTTAATGATGCATATTTAGAAAATATTCCTGTACCCTCGGCATTGCCTCTCCATCGAGTTCCGACTTAAAATGTATTCACTTAACCACAATGATGGGTGTGATTTTATTCTCTCTCTTTCGAAACACTCGTATACTTTTTTAATCCGTAATTTCCCTATTTGCTGTTCTTGCACCTGCCATTTTCACATGATGAGTTCAAAAGAAAAAATAATACTACCGAATATGAATCGATTCTTTTTCAAAACGTATTTATGATAATTTTCAATATACCTGTTGTACAAAACGGTTCAATTGCAGACATCTATCGAACAATTTTTTTTTCATCACCATCTAAATGTGTAAATAAACAAACATAAATACATTGGTGGCTAGTTGATTTTAACAGTTTTCATTGTCACATGTTTGTAACACGCAGTATATAATTAAATACGGAAGATTATTTCATGAAATAACCGTAAGAGTTATTTATAGTCTCTGTAAGTGCCCTTAATCCTTTCATTACATAACCATGCTTTTAGTTGATTAAGAACATCATACATTATTCTAAACTTCTGCTAGCACGTGTATTATACTAAAACGATCATGCTTGAGTGTGATATAGATAACTGTTAGTAATTTAACATTGGAATATATTTTCTCAAGGGCGTTAAAATAAGAAATGATAACATGGTTACATCTTCAATGTGAATAGGACAATGTTTAATCTCCCACATTTAGTCTATTCCAACCCACATTTCAGACGATTTGTATTATATTTCTGATTCTCGCATTATATATTATTTTCATGAAAACATAGCGTTTCTAGAGAGTTCTGGTATTTCTTAGATTTTTTAATATGATCCCCCTTAATAAATTCGGTTAACAAGATTTAGGAAATGATATCAAGAAACAAACTCATGATATAAAAAGAAAAAAACATATAAATATCACTGCATCCCTAGATTTACATCGGAATCATACTGCATACTAGATGAAAAGTTTTCATACAAACATATTACTTTTCCAAGAGAATTGTCGGGGAGCGGGGGTATTCATACTCCCACACCTATATCTTCATTACATAACGTGTGACATGGATCTTCAAAAACAAAGTCATCATCGAATACAAAAAAATGCAGTGGCCTTAATGAATTTACAATGATTTGACAAACAAACACAATTACATATTTAAAAGCACGTACACTTTCTCTTCTCTAATAGTTACACTTATTGCTTACAATAGATTGGACCGGATTCGAGATTAAACATTCTCCCACAAAATAGGATTGAATTGCAGTAATGTAATGAAAAACAATATTTAAAGTTCAATCCAACGCACAAGCCATATAAGATTCATCAAATTGAATCCAGTTTTGTAATCATAGGGGACGACGGATACTTTTGTTTTAACACTAATGGATAAAACAACGACGAATATCATTATCATCTCTAATGTATTACAATAATTCTTCATATTGAATGAACTTATCTGTATTTTAATGCAAATATATTTCGATAAAGAAACCGGTAGGAACATGCCTGCTTTATGTTTCTAGTTGCCTTTGTAAGGTTTTGAACAGCAGGTGGATTTAAACTGAAAATGACCGCTGAGTGATTATACCATTCAATAATAACTAATATGTCAGAGTGCCGATGCAAGAGATAAAGTAAAGTAGATTTTTTTTTACGAAGAGTTTTTTTTTAAAGGTGTCGTGGTTTATTGGATACATCGCTTGGCGGTGAATAATAGGGTTCGCGGTTCGAGTCCCGCTGCGGCACTAATGTTCTTTGGCAAGGTATTAATTTCCGATTGCCACTTTACACCTAGTAGTACCCGATAGGAAGAAATTCCTGGAATACTTGAGCGCATTCTCATGGTAACTTGGCTTAATTAAGTCGGTGTAATATATGATTGCAGGGCCCTCAGGGAGAACAGTATTAATACTGATGAGGATACCCTGGGTAAACAAGACATAATATTATTATAATTATTGTCATTATTATTATTATGATTATTATTATTACTATTATTATTATTATAATATTTTTAATTAATATTATTTTCTATTTTATTTATAACAATTATTATTATTAATATTATTATTATTATTATTATCGTTATTATCAAATTGTTCTTTATATAATTATTGAGGGGGGGGGGGAGAGCAGAGAGAAGTGATACATTTTGTTAGTTCATATTGTTTTGATATGGTCTAATGTAACGACAATAAATCGAACGTGATTCGATGGAATAATCTTGAGCAGGAAACCTTGTTTTGAAAATGATTTTCTAAAGCCTGATTTATGGGATTCATTAAAGTAATCAAACATGTTTTTAATTTACATTCAATACTTGGATTTGATTATTACCGTGATGCAAAAAATTGGGTGGTACAAGATGTATAAGGCAAAATAATGCCCCAAACATTAAATGTATTGTCCAAGGAATTACATAATCTCATCCTTTAAGTCATAATATCGAAATCAATTCAGGGAAGTTTGCTATTTTTATCAATTTTACACATATCTAAACGTCGTTTTGTGGTGATCTGTTATCGCCAAAAATACATAACTTTACCGTCAAATTATATGTTCAAAATAGAACAAATGACAGATATATGTGTGAGAGCAGGTCTGTCAAACAAATTCCTCTCCACATACTAAAAAGAAAAAAAAGTTGTCCAAGTCAGATAATAATCAATATTTCACAGCCACAAATAGTATTCAAATTTCTTGGTGTTATATTTTATATATATTACATTTCACTATCGATTCCCTGATCTATTATACGACATTCATGTTTTGCTTTGTACACATTTCAACCAATAATGTCCAGTCGGGAGAAAAAAACCCATTGCTTTAATTATAAGTTTGAGAAGACTACATAGTACATTATGTGGTCACCGTGACGTGCAATTGCATTGTCCAATTAATATTCCTTGCATAATAATTGAGGCCTCAAATCGACTCCAACTCCAGCTACAATATTTTAATAATGTTTTGAAACCATATTTCGTTTGAGACGTAAGCCAAAGATTTGTGGGTCTATAACATATACCAGGATAGTTTATTAATCATAATTTCGTGTTACAACAACCCCTCCGTGGAGGATACAAAGTTGTCCAGTATAGCTAGTATAGTTATATTCTGCGATTACGAGAACTGGCATATGCTCTACGTGCATTTAGACTACTACGGTAATTAATATATCTGACCCCTTTAAACAGCCCTTTGATGTGATATACAACTCTGTTTGGTAAGATGTATTGTATTCTACACGAAGAAAGTTCTATGGTAACGTTTAACGATATATCTCTATCGATTACCCTAAACGTTCTTAAATAATAATTTTAAATCGTATTGGCAAGATATAAAAGTGTATGCAAAAGGGAAAAGGGGGTATAATATACTTTTCCAAATATTAGTTGCGAGTTGCTTTGAAATACTTAAACATTACAATTCACATTTTCTGAGGCATAATCAATTAGAATGTATAAATCTTTGTGCCGTTACGAAGAGAGTGATCGCGAATAAATGTTATTATAAATATCAACTTCATCATTTTATACAGCTATACTTCAATTATGTGCATATATACATAAAATACTACACAAAATATTAAATCTCTTGATAAATAGGTACACAACATTGCATCTCTCATAATCCTAATAAATTTAGTATCAAAGCGAATATCTTTTTAACGAAGATGAACATTCTTATTCTATTAAATGCATAGATTTACATCGTAAGTGAATAAAATTATCACAACAAAATCATCTTGTTATGGGACTCTTCAATCAAAAGAAAATACACCCAGTTGCTATATACCAAGAGTTTCCTAAACACTCACATTCTTTTTGACGATTAGACAATCTGTAAAACATCATGGGATGATAGCACAGTTTTACTCACAAAATTGTCTTTGCTGTCCTCTGATAACCAAGATTTATAATGGGTCATTGCACAACGAGAGAATAATTTCTTCTTTTAACTTCTTTTAAACCTGCAATCATAAACGCTTGGCTATGAGAAATTAGGCAATATAAATTAACCGAGATCATAGTCCTTCAAAACCACGTGACCGATCATGTGATAGGCACATGAAATCACTGAGTCAAAATAACTTCTTACAAGTGCACTTTTCTTACTTTAAATTACTAAACGTGTATTGCCAGAAAACTCTTTAATCTAATATACTTCAAAATTTAGAAACTATACCAAGATTATATTATTGCAACAAAATGTTAGGGGAGAAACAATACTTTCAACTGTCCCTCGATCAAATAACCAATAAAACTCTATTTAGGACAATTATTATTCAGATAAATACATTTTTCAAACTTTCAAGATAATGCAAACAAAAAAAGAGTGCCACATCAGATATCTGAACATTATTTTTAATCTTAACAGTACCTGTCTACCTAACGTGTCAAAAATCACAAGGTAAATGATTATTCATTTTATTCTTACTAATCACTTATTTTAATCAAACAATCGTCATGAACCGCCAAACTATCAAATTCAATAATCATCACGGCAGGTTACGTTTTCGCCGTCATTAATCTTTTTCCTTCAATAAAGCAAGTAATTACCACATTCCAACTGTTATTCTGATCCAACAACTTCAAATCAAATACAATGGGCTGCGTATTTCATTAATTCTCAAGCAAGCCAACACGCCAAACATTTTAAATCAGTATTCAACTTCAAAATAGTTTAAACCACTCCCTGGAGTTTCTGCCAACAGTTCTTTTTCACTTTCCCCTGGCGATAAACGGCATTCATGTTAATATTAAACACACTAGAAATGTACAACCTCACTTTTCAAAGTCCATGACAAGATAGTTTCGACTTTAAGACTGACGTTTGACACTCTGACGGATGTCATTTCGGTTCAAATTAGACGTAGCACACGATAGCATGGGATTTATAAGACGATGGTGGCGAATAATGCTGGTTGTGATACTGATCATCTTGATTTATCCCATCATTTTCTGAATTAGACGAGGCTACCCTGCTTAACTCCGCTCCTTACTTCGCGAGTAAAGGTCTAGGGATCATACAAACACCATTCTTATTAGATTAAACCACCATTCTCGTACATGTGACCAGTACTTTCTGGTAATTGTCTTCATTTGTCTCCTGTAATTCTCACAGAAACAAAGGGATCACCTTTGTTATCTTCCGACCGATAGCTTGGTCCCTGGTCTGACTTTAAATGTAGGTTATCAAATAGAGGGCTCCTTTCCAGAAGTTTCAATAGAGGGTTAACACAATGTCTTCTGCATCGATAAACGGAACGGGAGCTGGTGTCAGATGTTCCTAAGTCTTGCACATTGGTGGGTTAACATAACCGAATACGTTCATTTCAACCATGATTGAGAAGGAGAGGAAGACAACATAAAAACAAGTCAGTAGCACTCCGAGTCGTTTGTCTAACCTCCACTTGTTGAAATGAATCGCCAGTATCTGCGTTAAAAAAGTACAACGGGAATGAATTTTAGTTAGTTATTAGCCGAAATACCCAACACTAAGATAATAATCATAATACGAGATTGATTTCAGGTTAAGATCTATACGAAATCTGTAATTTATATACAGTTAAATTTTCATTGGAATCTGCATCTGCATAAATACACCATAATTTTGTCTGTTGCACGCATGACTTATATTGTAGCTATTCAACCTTATACTTTTGCAGGAGACTGTCGCTTTGCTTGATGCTGGCAATACAGATCACCCTGATTTGCGGAGAAATTACTTGATAATCCCAAATTACTTCACATCATTAAACAGATTAATCTCTCTTCTTTAATATGACACAACAAGCATGATCAATACGCATTAATTATTTCGCACAGCCTAAAGTGGCACTGTCAGAAACCAGTTGTCAAAAAATAAGTGGATGGCTATGTTGGTTTATTGAGGTTTAAAATATAAAAATAAAATTTTCCAATCATTGATCATTGAATATATACATTCCGTAAAAGCTCATATTTTTTTCCCGTTCAAATGGAGCCATGGCCATAATCGAAGGATAACGCATGACTGACCAGGCAGCATGATTTGCACATTGAAACATTGACATTTCGTTTGAGGAAATCGGAAGACACAGCTGAATAATGTTAAGTTAACCTTCCAATTAAAAATATGAAAGAAAAGCAATGATCTTTCCGATGATATATAACAAATGTGGGAATTATTTTGAATGATGAAGCAATTTACCAATATACTTTGATAGCCTGTATTTGTTCATGTGTTAAGAAGAGGATACGTAATTTGCATCTTAAGGTCGCCATGGTTACATTCGCTCTCTTTTTCACTCGTTCAAATGACACTTACACAGATTTTGAAGAACCATATAAGTGTCGGATCTTTTGTTCGTGACGATAAAGAGATTCGTGATTGTAAATTTTCAATCATTAGAGATTATGAAACTGAATAATATGATAACAATAAGACTGATAACTTGAGTATGATAATCACACAATCAAGAGTTGTCGTTATACCATTTTGTATAATAAAATGGTAATTAAAAACTGTAATTCCACCAACACTAGTGTCGAATGGTAGAGTTTTCAACCTCTCGCAACTGATGCTGAGATGCGACGTACCTGCAATTATTGCACCATTCTGTGCCTAAAAGCCTAAATCGTTTGCTGAGAGCCAGAAAGGCGTTAATTCATATTGTTTCAACCCTTTGGTTTCAACTATCGTAGCTGCCCATCTAGCTCTCAGAGGCTACCAATGAGCATATTTGGATAAAGTGACATATAAGTATGTTTTTTGGATGGTAATGGGGAAATTGCAGTGATTATTTTGACTTGCACACAAATTTTCGAAATGGTCATTAAATTGTGATCATTTTTTAGTGATAACATTTTTAACAAAGTGTTAACCCCCCTTACAACTAAATTATCTAATGCCCATAATGTTAAATACAGGAAGACCTATGTTCCTGTAGGAAATGGATTAAGAACAAAGGATCCACAGTATTTTCTTACCGTTGCAGTTACGGAAGCAAATAAGAGAAGAACCGAATAAAGAAGACCCTTACTGTTGATCTTGATCTGTTTCATGTAGACAAATAATGAAAAATAAAGAATTAGATTAACATAAATATGTCACGTTTTACAAGTATGTTAAGGTGTACCTTCAATGGTACATTTAGGGTGTCAGATGATCGAGAATAGATTACAGTTTAACAGCGATAACACATAACTTTCCCTCCAATCTTCAGAACTATTCTGAAATTCATCATCTATAAAGCAATTCTCCAAGTAAAGTTAGAAAAGACAGGTAATACTATGAAAATTAAAATAGTTTTGCAACTTATTTCTACATTTTATAGCAACTTTCAGTAAATGTTCACAATGGGATAAAAAGGATACTGCAGCATAATACTTTGGCCCATTGAACACAAGGCGTCATTGCCCATGCTAATCAAGCCTGTACAGATAATAATTTATGTGTGTCACGATGCCAGTAGGCTAAGTCATAGTAATGCCCTCTTCATTCACTCTTTGAAAGATATCACCCTATCAAGGCATGCCAAAGGCTTTGCCAGTCACTGACGAAGCACTGCATCAATGATGCCTGAATGCAACTGGCATTAAAATGTATTAATGTTTTTTTGTGTGCGTGCGCATGTGCGTGGGTGTGTTTGTGTGCGCGTGCGTGTATGTGTGTAGTAGTTGTGGTAGTACTTACTCGGGTACCGTAACTGACGAATGTTGTCTTAATAAACCAGGGAAGTGCCAGCCCAATCAGAATGTCAAAGACATTACTGCCAATGCTGTTTGATACTGCCATGTCACCCAAACCTGAACATGAGAAAAATAGAAGATGCTTTAAACTTTCTTCAGCCCTGCTTAATATCATCACAATTTAGTGACAGCAGATTATAAAGATCAAAGTATAGCATGCTGAGGTTTTATGCGCATTCATCCTGACTATGAAACTGCTGGCTGGTAATATCAGAAAATTGTCCGTAGTCCAGTGGTTTGATCAATCTGGACATGGAGGCTAATAGTTTAAGACCTGGCTCATCATCCATTGGGTAAGATAGGATTATTTATTTACATTTACCACTCCATGCCAAGGAGTGAAATTGGGACTCTGGTAAGATGCCCCATACTTTTATGATCAATACTACGACTGGGAGTGGAGATAATGAACATAATATTCTTGTCAGTAATGACTCCGACGACCTTGCCAATTAGGTAACGGGATTAAGAGTTGCAGGAGGTGTAGACAAGATATTCTATCTATACATTAATCTCTCTTGAACATAATATTGTTGTCTTAATGACTCCAAAGGACCTTGATACTTACGTAACGGGAATGAGAGTTGCAGGAGGTGTATATTCTTAGACAAGGTATTCCATCAATACATAATCTCTCTTGAACGAGGTGTAGTACAGAGGTATATATAGTTATACTTATCAATCGTAGTAGTAGTGTTATCAGTACTTTACTGTTGACAACTAGTTGTATACAATTTCATTTTATAATAATTATTATCATTCTTACAATACTCTTTAATATCAAGATTACAGTCATCATTGTTGCTATTGATGATGTTATTGCTGTTATTGCGGCTGTTGATGTTGTTATTGTTATTAAGTTATTATCTACAATTTTATCATTATTACCTTCTCTCGCAACCAGTAAACTAGCGATGGCATCAGGAACACTGGTGCCAGCGGCCAGGAAGGTAATGCCCATGATGGTATCGGGAATGTGAAGGGTGTGGCCGATATAAGCCACCATCCACACCATGACGTAAGAGAAGATAGCAATCCATGCTACTGATAGAAAGAATGTAACCATGTACCACCGATCGAAACGTTTTCTTCTACAATCCGGGATTGTGAAGAACAGTAGAATACAGATAGGTAGGGTGACGATCCATTTGAGTATGTTTATTATACCACCTGCTAAGGGAAATAATAAAAGAAGGAATGAAGAAAGAGGTCTTCAGGGTCGATATAGGGTGAATAGAATATAACTTCCCACTAATTTTATGTCCGTAAATTAATTGTTTTTCGGCCATGTTGGCCAATCGAAAGAATCGATGGCATTTCCTCCTCAATTCTTGTTGGGAAAATTTGGTAACCCCTGACGGCATATTAGGAACTTAACAACAGGTTCTACCTTGTTGGAGGTAAACCTAGTCTTACATCCGCATTCCTCCTCTACGCAAAATGTTACTACTTTACTGGTAGGAAGTTATTATGAAAAATGTAGTACAACAATTACACGGTGAATTTTCCTTGGAGAGTGGTTTAGAACAAACAGTAAATCGTACCGCTTTTAAACTCTTCAAATCATAAAACTGAGGGCTAATTTATCGGAACACTGCGTGCATTTCTCAATAAATAACTCACCAAAACTAAACGTGTTGATTAACAGAACAGGCAAGTAATTATATCTTGTAATTCCAGTCTATATAAATAGATTTTGAGCGGCAACTAACAATGAATAAAACGCTGTTATGGTTAGTCCTGCATGATCATAGATTGAATATGTCTTACTTGGTAAACTAAAAGGAGAATCTATTTCCGGGAAGCTTCGCTCACTGATTACATCCTCTGTCCCCTCTTTATCAATCGACAAATCAACACTGAAATATGAAAAGAAGGAAAAGAAAAGTGTGAAACTTTCAGTCTATCTGTCAGCACTAGACATTTAAGTTGTTTGGGTTCAAATCCCACCGCTGCCACTATACCAAAAGAAACACATGACCAAACAAACAAACAAACACACAAACAAACAAGAAACTCACAACAGGGGTATACCATTAATCAAAATGAGTCCTCGCTATTGAATGCATAGGAAAGAGTGACCGCGGCCAACGCAAGGTGGCTTAACATAATAATCCATCATTTGAACAACAATGAAATACCATAATTTACACTGAAAAGAGAAGATTTGAAATCGACGTTAGATAAATATATTCAATAGAACAATGATTTAAAACTACGTGATATCATTCGTTATAATCACGTTTGTGTTAAGAAAGAGACAATACTTTTTTCATCTTTTCAGTAGCAAATAAAATTTGTTTAAATCATTGAAGTTGAAACAAGTTAAGCACTAAGAGAAGACAAGTTATACAAGTCTCTCTACTATGACCCTAGAGATGGCATCTGGAATGTAACGGCCTACAGTTCCTATTTTGGATAAAGTTTTTGGATACGTAATGCCTAACGGACAATTTTTGGATATGTCTGTCTTTAATATGAATTTTCTTCTGGATTTCTATACCTCGTTGACTATTGTCTCTTGTGAGACAAGTCTGTCAGTGGCGAAGTCATTATGAAACGAATAAACGCGGCCTGAGAATCCAGCATGAATGAAGTTGAGGGCAGCAACCCTTACCTCTCATCTTTGCATATGGAGTCATTCCGAGGTACATTGCCGTTCTTCTCTGTCTCCGGTAGGCTTGGCCTGTGGGTGTATGTCGTTGGAAACTTCCCGCCGCTTTCAGCCTCCATTTGTTTTTGCTGTTATAGTAAGTAAAACATCCGTGTGTTTTTATAAATAACAAGTTATTTCTTTGAATTGAAAAAGATCATTACAGGGGCGGATCTAGCTTTTTGCTAAGGGGGGGGGTTTGACCAAAATAATGACGATGCGGAGCATCGTCCACGAGCCGCGAAGCGGCGAGCCGATTTTTTTTGGGGGTGTTTATTTGAACCCCGTAAGTGATGTTTTCCTGGCATATATTAACACAATGGAGACCATAAAAAGCAGTGCATGATAACGTCTTTTTAAATCAAGTAACAGTTAAATAAAATAATGACGATGCGGAGCATCGTCCACGAGCCGCGAAGCGGCGAGCCGATTTTTTTTGGGGTGTTTATTTGAACCCCGTAAGTGATGTTTTCCTGGCATCTATTAACACAATGGAGACCATAAAAAGCAGTGCATGATAACGTCTTTTTAAATCAAGTAACAGTTAAATACACAGTTATATCCAGAGTTATCATGTGTTTGGTTAAGTTACCAGATGAGTTGAATATCTTCTCACAATATTTGCACTTGAAAGGGTTTCTCTCCAGCGTGCGTTCTTTTTTCTTTCTTTTTTTCTTTTTTTTCTCTTTTTTTTCCCTTTTTTTTTTTTTTTTTTTTTTTTTTTGGGCCGCCCAAGGGGGGGGTTTAAACCCCCTAAACCCCCCCCGTAGATCCGCGCCTGCATTACGCCCGGGCTTTCATAAATTTGAATTCTTATTTCACCGAAAATGTACATTTCTATGGCAGCATCGCGTATTCCTCTTTCTTTTACCATCATTCTGTTTCTTTGGCAGATTCCTAAACGTCATAACAGATCCTGCAAATTTTCATGCCAATGGGAACAACTACACGTGGAAACAAATTTCCCATGATTATAGCAATAAAACTAAAAGATAGCCTTCATAATTATTCTGATAAAGATTTTGTTGTCTGCCTATTTTTCTGATTTATGACGAAATTGGTTGATTTCACATGTTTCCAAATAATTGATACCTCAGTGATGATGAGCCAACATGCAGTCCTCAGTCGCGTGCGAGCAGGAAATTGTTTGGTTAGCATCAACCTCAAACCAGCATCAGAAAATGTTAATCTGAAACAAAGACACAAACATATTAATATCATAGCAATATCTTCATACACTGGTAGTGGACTCTATATGGACAGAGACGGCAATCAATATTGAATGAATACACTGCATGCGATGGAGCTATGGTTATTAAGGCAGGGGCCAACGGCACCAATATCTACTCCTCTCCCAGTATAAAATTCCCGGGTGAATGGGTTACTTTCCTTTCATTAATTCTAACCAGTGTTTGGCTTCATTTATCATGGGATATTGCAAAGAATTTCATCGAATTTAGAGGATCATTTTGTCTCAAGCTTTGACTGTTCATAATACAATGCAAGTATACAAGTGGAATAAGGAAGACGAATGGTAAAATATTCTTCAAATGTAATGTAAAAAACAAACATAAGACGCAAAATAGTTAATTCAACTATTTGTTCTTCAAAGTTCAGGACTACTTCCAATAAAGCCAGAATAGAGAACGTAGAAAGTACCCTAAAAAAACGTTTCCCCAACAAGCATACACGCATGTTGGGCATGTAATATACTCTCCATCGCATATACCATTCTCAAACTATTTTACTACAACACTAAGCATTCTATTTACACCTTTGTCAAGGAATAGTAAAGTTTACCTTTTAGGTGAATTGCTGAACTCTCCATCGACCTCTTCTACTTCTTTCTTTTCACCATTCGTCGTGATATCTTCTGTTGCATTTAGTGGTGTTACTATTTAATGTAAAACGGATAAATTTATAATGAATAGAATATACCATCGAATTATACCAAACGATCCAATATTTAGTCTCGTCTGCATGCAACACGCTATCCATTTTATGCTGGTCAAGGGATTTATAACTTTGACATCACTATTAAAATAAATGGCAGATTCCATTTGAGAATGGTAACAGAAATCGCTGTAAAGTTTGAAGAGATTGTTTTTCCTTGCTATAATATCAAATAGGAGTAATTTCAAAACATTTTTAAATGGCTCAGATTATCAGCTAATGTTCGATGGGTTTTATTCTCCGTTAATATCTATACAGTAAATATATTGTCGAACGCCATCTGGTGACTGTTTGTAGCGAACCCGCTCGCTCAATTCCTTCGACAGTACGCGATTAGCAGGTTTATAATTATTATTTTTTTGTATAGGAATTAAAGAGGTCACAGTACAAAATGCTGCTTTCAGTGCACCTAGCTATCTCATTCTTAATGACATTATTGATAAGCTGTTTTTCCTTCTGTATTATGAGGAATAAAACATTTGAAATAGGAATAGAAATAAAGTCAAAAGGAGAGAGGTAAGATAAGCAGGATGAAATTTGTTGGCAACAAATAAGATAATAATGTTTACATCTTAATTTATAACAATCTACTTACTCTGTTGAAAAATAGATTTTACATGAACAGTCCATTTTGTGACGGTTTGAAATGCACGCAACGAGATTCGTCCGCAAATTTAACGATGCCCTATCTTCAGACGACCGCTTCCCCCTACCCTATTCAAACGTCCCATCCCAATCCCATGGCAAACATTCTGCTTATGACGTCATCGTGATCAAATATCTCTCTAGATGAGGTCCATAGAGCTGCAAAAACAAATACAATTACTCGTGGGATATCCAAAGCGGGCATGGATAAACTGCCCTTTAATTCTCCTCTCATTATTTCTTGTTCTTCTATGATGTTTGAAAGATGTTAACTGTTGATGTAAGGGCCATGCCAAAATGTCCTTTTATGACTGATATTGCCATTACAATTTTACTACATGATTTTATCATGTTTTTTGTTTAGATAACATTAATTTTCAAATGCATCAACGATCAGGCCTCATTGATAATCCAAAAGCGTTGCTAATGTCAAAACTCATGTAGTTTGTTCCGAACCTGCATTATTTTTCAAAAAGACATAATAACTGACGATTGCTTTAATTTCGTCGTATACCTTGCTCGAGTTGAATTGCAGATTTGCTGTTATTGCACGTTTCCCTCTTCTTTCTTCTCCTCTCGTTTAACCTCTGTGCTTGTTTAAACAGGCGGGGATTGCACCTAGATAGTAAACAACATGTACATAGAAAATATTGATATTATGATACTTGCAAGTAACTGTGATTTCTACAAAAATATGCTAACATTACAGTGATATGAATTTGTATAGATTTTGTTTTAAAGCAAGCAAGAAGAATGGAAATTCGGCTAGGTTATTGGAAAGTCATTAAAATGTGTGATGTCACATTATTCTACCTGCTTTCGCATCCCAATGCATTCAGCAGAAACTATTATGTTATTTTGAGACGAAGCCAGAGAAATACATAAATATGTATATAAGTTTAAAACATAAATCAAACAGTATTTAATCTAAAAAATGTAATGCAAAAATATAAAATCAATATATCTTTTGAATAATTTCTTAACCGTATGAGAACGGAATAATCATTTCGACACATCATGTGCTTCTTTTTTTTAAAAATAGTTTTAGGAATTCGATTTCAATCTAATAATTAGTCTAAGTCTGATACATGGTACACTACACCCTCAATAATAGAAGTAACTAAAAAGCTTTCTTACTCACCACATAATGATCACGTAGCACAAATACATCAGTAGCATGACTAATGCTTCATACCTGAAAACAAACGAAAGAGAAAGATATAAATTAAAGTCCTGTAAAGTTCAACTCAGCTTCCTTATACTTAATTAAAGCCCTACAGATACTTTATTAGAAATGCTTAGAAGTACAATGTTATAATGAACAAGAATAATAATATTCTGCTTCTATACAGGGCGACCCAGAAAAAAAGAAACCGAGAATTATCGATGTTTTATCATAACTTAATCACAATTATAATTAATAAATGACACATATTTGTAAAGCTTAGATCCTCCTCTTTCATTTGATGCAACTCATATGATGCATATTTCAAGCATGAGTGATTAAAAGCAACTTGAAGGAAGGAAACTCAACAAGTAATTTGGCGGGCGGTATGTAAATTTCGAAGAAAAATTCACATTTCTTGAAAGTTCAGTTTTTGCTCTTTCATATGACACCTCATTAAAAAAAAATGAGCAAGGAATAACAAAGTTCGGTTTGTTTAAAGTGATGCTTGCATTTCCATAATTTGATTTAAATGAATTCGTTTTCACTGGCTGCCTGCCGTAACAACAAGCAGAATTGACAAAATACTTAACTCCGTTTCATTGACAATCAGCCATGCATGAAGTCTTTCGTCTATTTCTATGACACATACATAATACATAACACAGAGTTGTCAGGGGAAATTCGTATTTTAACAAAATAAGCCTAATAAATTACCTAGTTTAGATGTTTATTATTTAAATTGATGTGAATCATCATGTTACAACAGTGAAATTGAATGATCGATATTTAATGGAAATAAACGAACAGGCAAACAATATATATACACTGCCTGTTTATTATAATGTTCTAACAAAGACAGAGAGAAGATGTGAGTGTTCATGTGCGTGTGCGTGTCTGTGTGTGTTGTAAGTGAATATGAAATAGAAGATAAGAGGGAGAGAGGGTGAGAGAGAGAGAGAGAGAGAGAGAGGCAGAGAGAGGCAGAAATATGGATAGATAGAACAAGAGAAGGGGTAATTTCTTTATTTACCATGTATAGTAGAGTAAATAGGAACAAATGAATTTGCATGACATAGCATGTAGATCTTACCAATTGATATAACCATCCCGAATGACCAAGACGAGAGTTACTACTGAAATTGCGTAGACCAATGTATCTCTGAATAGAGGCCACCATGACAAATGGACAACCTGTCAGAACAAAAACAAAATCACCATCATTTAAAGCAACAAAGCAAGAAAACTTATTCAGGGAGCGGAAGCATGGAAGCTAAAAACAACCGAATGACCAAAGGAATGGGATCCTATTTTACACCCGAGAACACGTTATTCTGGTATTGATCAAATTATATTTTGTTCATGAAATTTATTCCACAAAGTATCAAAAGAAGGGGTGCAAATGAATAGGAAAGTATGGAGCAATAGCTCGCATAAACAGGAAGTGGTATTGATTTAGCGTTATACCACACATGAAGGTAACCTGTAAGAGGGACATTAACGTCTTCTTAAGAAGTGGGAGGTTCAAGTCAGGAATAATCCATACGACGAATCGGTAACGGAAACAAATTAATCAAATCTAATTCGTTTTGAAATGGGCATATATTTGATGGAGGTGTCCGAACTGAAACCATTAAGAGACCCTTGAAAAATTACCCTCTTAAAGTTTACAACATTCACGAGGATTTAATTTCTTTCTAAGAGCAAGATACATGAATAATTTGTTTTTTTCGACGCCATTGCCACACATTTACTTTCCTCCATCTCTTCTCATTGCTCTTGTTTAGACATTAGAATTAATTACAAAATACATAATTTTCCAAACTCTGTTAAAGTAGCTGGAAAATGCATTCCTCGTTTTGTATATTCTTTGTGAACTTACAGTCATAAAAGGTCTCTACATTCTTTGACTTTAGTCCCATTCCCATTACAAGAAAAAGCGACGCCACATTAAGTGGAAGCTTTGCTTGCCCGAGGCCATCCAGCTACTGGGGATTATAACTGGTAACCACGACGCCATGCGCCTGGCTAGGACATCGTCACATTCAATTACTCAAAATAAACGTAGATCGGCGAGAAGGAACGCCGAAATAAACATCACGCAATGTATGGATTATTTTTGATTCTCCGACGAATAATCTTACAATTTTTTTTACAAATATTGACGAGTTTTATTTTGTTTAGGTAGTAGAGAGTTTTGATCCAGTCTTTCAAACATGGGGCGTAAAACTGGCTTCATTATAGTTATGTTGGACTCACCACTAATGTTCTGTCCATTTCAGGACCTGAACGCGTTGAATTCTAATTTGATTTTTTTGTTGCTCTAAATCCACGTTTCTCATTCAAATCTTCCACATGACGTTTTTAACCTACTTCACTACGGATCCTTGGAACAAGGCGTCCATGATTAACAAATAAATAAATTGAGATCCTACTTCAAGATCAGAAGCCTTGGTTTATGAAATGCTAGAAAATATGAATGAAGACATTTTATTTTTATTTATATTTTTTTAAACGTTTTATGAACGGGTTTATATCTATCGTCGTATTTTCTTCGCTACTTTGACAGAAATAGAAATAATCCTGTTATATGTGGTTCACTGCTGACTACATGTCGATTAAGCTTTTATTCATGTGTATTTAGTGGCATATCCAGCAAAGGGAGGAACCCTCGAGCACTCCTCGCCCACCCCCATTTGAAGGCGAGAGGAAAAACCCAAAACAACGTATTGAGTAGGTAAAACGCGAAACTCAGTAATACATTACACCCCCCCCCCAGTCTGGGAAGAATTCTGCCCCCTTTAAAATTCTGCTGAGAGTCAGAAGGGCGTTATAAACTCCTATTTGCAAATAAAAAATAAAAAAATGTTTTTTGGGTTCATAGTAGACGTATCATCCGTTTCCTTGCCCAACTTCTTCAACTCCTTGCATATCTGTGTGCATATTCGATCAACTTTTAAGCGACCCATCATAGATTATCCATTCTCATGTTGCACCACCTAAACTGATCTTTCTCTAGTTATTGTCTCTACAATATGCGTTAATTACCTGACCGGCAAACAGTCCGCATAATCCAATGATGATAAGAATGTTGAAAACAGCTGATCCCACGATCGTCCCCACTCCTACGTCTCCTTTGGCAATGAACACACCTACGAAGTAATGGAAAGCACAATTACGACCAATGATCGTTTATATATACATATTACTTCAGGTACTGGGGCAACTCAAATGGTCGGAATTGTAAAGGTTTCGCAGTTTAAAATCATACCAATGAAGGCCCTATCTTCCATTTGGTGTATGTTATGATAATTATAATGCAAGACCATTTGAGTTGAGCAGTGGATTTTCAATATAACAGCTTCTAATGGAACATATTGATCAACAAATAAACGAATTTAGACATGGATTATGCACAGTGTTCCCTATATTGTGTAACAAATATTCATTCTTAAAATTCCTGTTTTTTTTCTCGCTTAAGTTTTGCTCGAATCTTTGGTTTATATCCTGTTTTAGCTGAGTTCAAACAGCAATACGGGAAAGGGGAAAGGGAAAACTGGAGAACTCATCAACGCCATTTTCTATGAAATATGGTTCTATGTTTCCAATTAATCCTCATAACCTCATCTCATACTCTTATTACTTCCTTCCTCGTAAAGATGACAAGGTCATGAGACAGTTCTTCAACCTTCTCACCACGTGAGACATGTCTTGATTTTCTTTGCGACTCCTTGTGAGAGAGATTAAACTTACTGAAGCCATCAAACATCTGCTTATCATACGATTGGTGTCCCTATCACAAACTCACACACACTGTCAAAGTTAACACATTAATCATTACAGTACTGTGGATTGATAAGTTCATACTTGATGGAATGATACACAATACGTGAGGTTGGGAGTTATCGGAACAACGACAAGAGCAGCTTAGAATTATGTTTGTTGGGGATAATCAATATTCCGTTCATATCACATCTGGGGGGTGTTTCACACAGACTAAGATTGACTTAAGTTGGCCTTGCCATAGTTAAAGTCCAACTTAAGTAGATCTTGGTCTTTATGAAACACCCCCAGCACTGTAGATTATGCATTATGAAATATTGTAACTGGTGTGCTGCTGTCCAAGCTCTCTCTATTGGGTATAAGTGCTATGCTTTGCGTAGAGGCTGCAAAGGATAACAGCACTATGGCGCATAGAAAGTTAGGCGTGTTAGAAATATTTCTTGTTATTATTGTTATTATTCTCATTAAATCATGCTTTTTGTAGGTTACCATGCACTGAACTCTGTTCAACAGCATCAAGATAGTTCTCAGACGAAGTTTGCACCCGTAAGAAAAACATTATTACGCAAAACCATGAGAGCCCTTGATTAAATCATTTTAAGTGCAACTGTACGTATGCGAAATACTTTACGTCATTCTGATAATTATTGTCTTTAGACAAACTAAATCAAGCGTCTATTATTAGATAGTATGAGCTTGCTTTCTCAACGATACAGTGCATACGTGAAGCTAAGGCATGAAAACAGGGGCCAAAGTGACACTTGGCCAATTCCAGTTGGGAGTTACAGAATTTCTTTAGGATATGGGTACTTGTAACAGACGATTTATTTTAATACAGTACTATGTATTAAACTCAAAGTTATGTCATATCAATATCACAATGCGTATAAGTGTTAATTTTGATGACATTTTCAGAGAATCTTCAGAAAAACTTAATGTGATGTAATCAACCTTTTAGTTCACAACCCTTTCTAGGAATTTTATTTGTCATATTTCATAATATTTGAAATGTGTTGTAACGATTCAAGCTCTATTTGCTTACGTTTCATCACCTTTGTGTGTTCATTCTTTAAACTGTATAATAGTTGCAACTTGCCTTTGATAAAAACATAGTTATATTCTTTTTCATTTGAAGTCAATCCAAATGGATTGTAAAATTGAAAATGATTTTTTTATAATATATTCTTTTTCATGTGATGTTAACTCCAATGAATTGTGAAATTGTGAACATGCATATATAAAATAAATAGACCAATCAGCGGAGTAATCGAATACACTTTCATAGACTATCCCCTTTCTGTCAAAGTTTGAAGGTGTTTTTGACATCCACATCGTGACGTTACACCCCATCAGCCGAAATAACATTCATATCACAGCCTGAAAACAGGAACCAATATACAGTGAGCGTGGCCACTAAAGGAGCAATCTGAGAGCGCGACTCACTGAGAGCAATTTGGCCATGAGCATTATTATCTCATTCCCGTCCAAACAAGCTGGAATTTGCTCTCCCACGAGATGGGTTTGTAGAGTCCCATCTTTTTATGTCGTCTGCGCCACTTCACCATAATCCACTTAATGTTTTCATTGCTTCGCGCCTAACTCCAATAAAATGCCAAATTGAACATTGGACATCACTATGTAGGAATAATGTACTCCGGCGAAGGTAGATTATCGCAAACGCCTCTCGTTTCTTTCACATCCCACTTTTTTCTCTCTGTTTTTGTTTTGCCTCCATTAGAGACTTCTGAAAACCTTTAAAACAGTCTTATAAGAGTTTCATGGGATTTGTTGGTAGAAGATGCAAAGTGCAGTCAGCTTTCCTAGGTATCTACTTTCTTTTGTTTGAAGAGGAGAATAAAACTTAAATTAAAAAAAAAGTCTTATTTTTCGTCAAAGGAGAACATCAAAGCAATAGGTAAAGTTAATTTGTATAAATCGAACCGAGAATATGTTAGTTATGCCCTATTAAATATGGATAACGATACAGGGAACTTGTCATGAGTAATTCTAAATTACTCATTAACATTTGTACTACACGCCTCGTAATGAAACATTAACAAAGTATGCAAGAACCCATAATTATGCCTCCACATGAATAAGTGCCAGCGGAGCAACTTGAAATAGCATCAGTGAAAATGATCTTGAGCTTTCTTCATAATCTATCATTTGCCACAACACTTTCTCTGTTTAGCATTGTAACAAATTGAATCTCATCATGTGTATGTGATCGGAGATAAGAAGCATTGAGCGGGTACCTATTACTGAAGTGAAGAGTTCTGGCGCAGAACTTCCGGCCGCCATGAAGGTTGCCCCGGCAACGTCCTCCGTTAAGCTGAGGTTCTGAATAAAGATGATGAGAAAAGGTGATGTGAGGAAGAAGATCGTGTGGGAGATATTTCCAATGGAAAGATAAAGAAGAGATACAATGTTACTAGAATCGCCATAATGTCAACTCTGTCATTACAAAGTGCCTTTATTGAATATACCTTTGATAATACAATGGGCAGAGACGCTACATTTTACATTAATATTAGGCACTGTGTACATATTATACTCGTCATGTTTAACATGTGATTGTACAATGAGAAGTATTAACTCCCTTTAATAAGAATGGTCGATTAAAATGTATGAATATAGATATAAAACACCTCGCTTTATCAGTGAAAACCCTGGTAATTTTGTTAATTTCTCAATGAGAGGATCATTATGAAAAGTAATTGATATGTTACAACAAATGCTAATTATTCATTTAAAATATTCTAGTCTTAAAAGGGTTTTAATTAGAAATACAACATTTTGAAATGAAATTGAAATATGCAAAACTGTCCATTAGTTCTTTCTCGGACATGCATATTATCTTCCCTTGCTTCCCTACTGTTTGGATAATGACGGCCATGTTTCGATGCTACCTAACTAATCAACTGAATGAAAAAACAAGATTGACTGTCGGATAAGCGAAAAATTTTCCTCCCACGCTGATATTGTCTAATACATCCATAAGATGATAAAGACAACATCTTTCTCAGACGGGGATAAGTTTGTAAATGCTAAATGAAATACGAAGATGGGGGTACGAATAAGAAACATGCTTTACGAAGTTATTATTCTATCAGAATATTCTGCTTGTGGAGTTGTCGACACATTTCTAATTCTTTCTCTAAAAGTCAGCACCATTCCACTTAAAGCCCAAGTCCACTTCAAAAATAACTTACTTTCAATTGAACCAGAAAAATCAGACAAACCAATCAAAAAAAGTTTGAGCAAAATCGGATGACTATTAAGAAAGTTATGAATTTTTAATGATATTAATTTTTTTTAAATCACTACACAAATTGGCAACTCACTCATGAGTCTGTGACGTATGGTCCTCACTATCCACTAATTATTTTCTTTATATTGATAATATAAATTTCCTATTTTCACCCTAAGATTCTTATTTCTTCACACCAGCATCCAAGTTAGATTGTTAGTAATATGTTTTTGTGTGGATGCACAAATAAAGAGTAATTTTTGTCCAGTTAAATCATGAAAAATTGAATTTTGATAAACTATTTATATAAAAATCAATAATTATGAAATACAATATTCGGAAAATAGTATACATTCTTCAAAATTCATAAAAAAAATTGGGAAATGTCATGCACGCAATATGATACAAATCATATAACCTGGGCAAAGGCATGGGGAAATCAAGTTTTGGGGGATAAAAAGGGACATTAATGGGATTAAACTAAATAAAGCAATTGATAAGTTGTGAGGACATGACGTCACAAACTGAAAACCATCTTGGCAATTTGTGTCGTGAATCTCATTGTTCCATAGTTTTACATACTTTTTCAAAAACTCATAACTTTCGTATTAGTTATCCGATTTTGCTCAAACTTTTTTTGATTAGTTTGTCTGATTTTTCTGCTTTTATTGAAAGTAAGTTATTTTTCGAGTGGACTTGTCCTTTAAGGGTGAGGGTTATAGGATTAAGACTAATGTATGTGATTATATCCTCTTCATTTTAACAATTTAGCACACAAAGTAATTCTTGATTTCCCCCAATAGAATCATTATGACTAATGGTGCAAAGAGCACCATTATATTACAAAATTGAATATGTCAACGTTGCTGCCATCACAACTATATATATTTCAATAATAACAAGGAGAGAGGTGTATTGCATTCGAAACTAAATTCCATAATATCAAATAAACAATCAATCTCGTCTAAAATGGACTGCTATCTCAATTACTGTTAGCACACAGCAACTTACATTTGCATTTCGCTTATAAAAACGATTTTATAACAGTTGTTATCTGGAGCACAATTACATCACATGTATTCCCGAGACTCTACGTAATGGATATGTGAAGTCTATTCACCTGTGTTTAATGCGGAATATAATAACTGTGGATGAAATGAGTTTTCAGCGGTATTAAACTTAATCATGTGTGCACATAAACGTCACATATTCTCTTGAACAGGCAAATCATAAAAGAAGATTAATCGCATATTAAAATGTATAGGGGGCTCAAGGGATATACTACACAATTAGATGAAATATTTCGTATAGATATGAGTATATGTGTCAATGATGAAGTTTAAAAGTAAGCTGATGGTTTGAATGGCATCATTATCAAAATGAAGAGCCAAAAATCTACCAAAACAGTTTATGGTGCAGTGCATTTATCGCTTTATCGCTTTATCCCCCATTCCCATCCAATTTCCGAAGAAAACATTAACATGTTGAGAGTACATGATCTCACCAAAGCTAATAAAATAACTTTCACAACATCTACCGACCACTCACAAACACATTCCTCATTAAATTATTTTCTACGATAATGTTTTTTCTTCGAAATAAAAGTCTAAGTTTTGCTTGCTGGCCAGGTGATCTGTTCGTTTCTTACCTCACATATTTTCTCCAGCGAAGACACAAAATAGTCATCACAGACAATGGCCAGGGCAATAAACATGTATACGGCCTGTAGGGAGAAAAACAAATTATGTTTAAAAAGGATGTTTTAAAATTAATGTCAAGTGATTATGCACTGGTCATGATACCAATTTTTATTTTAAAAAATGTCTCAATAAAAGGTTTTATATAATTTCTACAAAGTTGTAAGAGACATAGAAATAGGTAGTGAATATTAGACCATTCTGTTTGACACAGCCACCGAATTAATATGCTTGTTAATTGAAAAGCGAGTTGGACACTTCTTATGTAATAATATAAAATGAATGCTCTCAACAAGTCATCACCGGTTGAACTCTATGGTCATTTTGTACATCAACAAAGGCAAAAACGGTTTATAAAACTAACATATAAATTGATTAAGCAAATAAAAGTAATTATATAACAGCATGCATAATTAATTCAACTATTATAGAATTAAAATAGGTTGTATAAATAGCAATGCCCTCCCAATTTCTAACTCCACATCGTCCTTGGAATTAGTATTCAAAATTGTTGACGATGTAATGACTGTGTGTTATGGATTTCAATGTGGTACATGGGAATACGCAATAATGTTTTAATATAGAACACCAATAGTATGATGTTCATAAAAGCCATGACCTGAATTCTTCACAAGGACATATGGCTAGAAAGATAGCAAAGCTCTAGCCACAGTTCGGACTATAATCTGATATTTTTACGTATTCGAGGATCTAATACCAGCAAAGGCATTGTCTCTTGTGACACCACAAAGTGCAGATGAACCTATTTGGTAATGCACGTCACACGAAACCCTGCGGCATGTCACATCAGAGAACATGGGCTAACACACTAAGGTCCACTTCATGAATGTTAACCATGCTCTTCTCGAGGAGAAGAAAGCATGCATTGGTACGTGTAAACACACAAAAATGTTCACTTAATGAGAGAAATGGTGCCAACGGATCAGGGATACCGATCATTAGTGGTTGATCATGTTTGCTGTGCCAATCTCAGAGTTTGCACAACCCGGAACGGCTCAGAGTGAAAATGACAGCTGTGAAACCGAGTTGAGGCTATTTTTGGAGCAGCTATCTGTCTTGCACATGATATGTAATGGGCTTCAACCACCATGCGGTACCCCGCTAATGAGCACCGACATCAAAGACTCCCTAAGTTAGAATCTCTGCCTGCCACTTCCTCGTATTCCATCTTGAGACAAACGAAAATAACCTACTCTTATGAAAACAAAAACGTCAGAATTTGATCTTTTCTGTTCTAGTAATAGCTAGCATAATTGCGGCATGTTGGATATAGAATGCGTTTTGTAATTGTATCTTTATAAAGTACGCCATTGTTCTTGCTCTGAAAATTATACAGGTATTGTACAAATAGATAGGTTCAGACTTTTGATCAGACATAGCATTTGAGGTTTGTAATGTTCAAAATCAGCTTCGACGAAGTCTTCCCCCTGTTTATATCTGAAAAGTTCATCAGGTCACGATCGCACATTGTGTTGAAGATCAATGGTAGATATGAAACTCGTTGAGACATCTGCTTTTGACAGATGTTCTAAGACTCAGAATCGTGAACAAAAATAGGACAGGGCACGTATTTAGGTTTTTAGGTGAAAGCTTTTTGAACTTGATAATGGCAATGTCATTCATTTTCGACCCGTCCAACTACCCATGCCTAATGGTATAGTAAGTGATTTCCGTTCTACATTCTTCATTCAAAATGTAATCTCACGTTTTGTTCATTCAATTTAGGACACAGGAAGAAATCTGCACTTGGGAAGTTGAGAGGGAATAGACTCAGAGGTCATTTCAAGACCATCCTATTTAATTCCATGACATAGACGCACCCTAGATAATTGGCAAATAATTTGGGGATTTATATAAGAAAAAACACACAATCTATATCATATACATTTTACTATTATATTTCTTTTTTTCAGTGACTAAACTAATATTATGTAAAGTAATGAAAAATGTAGCGTAATATTCTGGGAATCTATTAACATTAAAACTAAAAGCATTCACAAACCCCTCCCGAAGACTAGGCCTTATTGCAAATTTATCTTAAACTTAGAACTTGATGCCATTTGCTGGGTAATTCAATGCCCGCGGTCTTAATAATGCGAAATCGTTCACCAATATTGTTCCCCGGTTGACCTGAAATATCAACATGGGAATTAATTCTTTAATTCATGTACCACCTCGAGGGTCTACGTTTTTCCGATTACATTTTAGAAGGTGTGATGGCTTAGGAGTTAGAGCAATTAGCTTGGAAACGGAAGGTCCCGGATTCAACCAGGCATCAGTTCCCGATTTCCTAGTTCAGGCTCCGTGGACATCATGAGTCGATTTGCTCCATTGTCATTGTTTTTTAAAGGCTTTAAGGGACATCAATAAGATTTAATTATTAATGTATGCGACCGAAAAAAAAATCATAATATCTAAAAGATGCGACTCTGATTTGACTAAATTGTTTTCAAGATTGATTTAAAGTAGTAACACTACACCAACTCCCTCTCCCTATTAACCCGCCTTGCTGATCTCTCGAAAGCTTACAAATGCCTTTTCACCAGTGTGGTAACTTAACACCAATCATTCAACCTATCAATCAAGGTATTGGAATGCCAAATAAGCAATATGACATTTTCTGTGGATATCAGATAAATATTGTTTGTTCATTCAGAGGTTCATTCGGTTCCTAAAACGCATATAAACTCAAGACGCTACGCAAACAAATTCATCATCCATTACAGTAACTGTCAAAGTCGAAGAAGCGTACATGAGGTTGGTGCTAATCATATGAGACAATTTCGTGTGGAGTCGCACGCGCAGCGGAATGATGAAGGTCACGTGATACACCCTGACCTAACATTAGGTTGGCTATGAAATGTCACACGTGTTTGCGTCGTTAGAATGTGACGCTACCAGTATGGCCTGCAGTCAATCAATTTCGATTTCTAGCGGGACAAGATTGGTACATCTAGTCATTTGGGTTCATTACGGTTTCTGGTGTCAATTGACTTTTGTCGTTTGATCCCTTACTTCATTAAACATCCAATCTGGAAGATCACTTGAACATGTTGTCGATGTCTTCTTGACATTCGAATGCGGCGTCGGTAGATCTTAACAACCTAACCATGCTTCTACCAACGATTACATTGCAAACATACGATGATCGAATCTGGATAGGGAATCATCTCCGGTTCTAAGAATGTCAAACCGAATAAGTGTAACAACCAATGAATAGAAAAAAAATCTTATAGATGAATAAAACACTAACCTATATAGACTTTATACTTGGGAATAAGTAATCTACACGAAAGAATCTCATTTATCACAATGTCTTTATTTGTATTTTGTTTTAGGCAATCTCAGAATAAATCGTAAGTCTGAATTATTTATGGAATAAGTAATATTTCAGTGAATTTCACAGAAAAATGATCTCAGTTTACCAGGCTTTGAGCAACTTCAATGCTCATAAGCTATCAAATAATTGATATGAATTGACACTGACGGGCCTTTCATAGTATTTTCAATATAAATACCACTCGAATTCTACATTCATCTAATGAGAAGGCATATAGACTGCTGTTTGACAAATAACAAAATGTAGGAATTGTAAATCAGAAATGTTAGGATTCCGAATACTTTGTTTATGTAAGAAAATAAATCTAGTTAACAGAACAGAGAAATAAATGCATACTTACACATATGGCATGTGTGATAAACGCTCCTTTTGCTCGTTGCTCGTCTGTGAACAGATCTCCAGGGAATTCCTCGATGGCTGAATAAAGGAGAAAATTGACAAAATATTATGCAATCTGTGTCGATAAACTTAAACGTGGAAACCTAATTTGAACAAAAAAAGGTGAAACATGGAGAAAATTTAATTTCTTTTTTTCAAATTTTCAAGATTATTGAATATCATTTCATACATATTATTTTTGAATGTCATTTCACTACATTAATTTCATTTTTATCTGTTCTCAAGCGAGGTTTTTATTTCCATAATTTCAATACATATTTTCATTAATAACTCAATGATTGAGTGAAACATAACACAGGCTAAAAATTAAAGTATATTCAACAATTCTGCCAGCTTAGTATTATTTTCTTTGCTAACACATTCATCTTAAAAATAATCTTAGCAACGACTTGAATTAAAAATACAAAGTATCTGGGTTATAAACAGAACCATTAACAATCTTCTTAACGTAACATTTATAGATTGCATATCGCGCATCATTTAAAATGATATTCAGGAGAGAATATTTCTTGTTTCCAATGTCCTTACCTACAACTAATATCTTTTGGTATATTTGTATTTCTTTTTGGAATAGGTTAAATATCAAATTATATATTATTTTACAAAACAAAGTCACATGTGAAGTGCATTCCATAATGATAACTTGTCGAATTTTAAGAATTTAAAATACAAAATGAAATTTGTAAAATAAAAATGGTTGGGAAGTCCCTCATCATGATTATACAAATAGAAGTTACTCAAACATTACATTTAACCCTTTCTAAACAGTTATATCCAAAGGCTGGTGAATGTTAAAGTAAAACAAATCTGTAACTTCATTAGGCGTCAAAATGAACATCTTGATGGTAGAAATTGCTTCAATGCAATATACACCGTGCAGAGTGTATATTTATTTTGATAAATCCTGAGCAATTCTTATACACTGAAAAAAAAAGTTCATTGGTAATTTTTACGTATTTTTTCCATGTAGAATTTACTTGTAAACATTAGTTTTGCCACTTACGCACTAAATTTAAGTCTTGCTAACTCAAACTTTCAATTTTGTAGAACATACGTGGAATATTTAAGTAAAATCAAATACATAAGAACTTAATTAATTTCAGCTTGTATTAATTTAGTAATTTTAACTCAAAATCAGAAATAATACGTATTACTCAAACAATTTATGTTGATTATTCTTATCTTTTTAAAGTAAGGACCGATGCAGTGCGTAATAGAAATATTTACATAATTTATGAATATTCATTAAGACCAAATTAAACTCTTTTTTTAAATAAAACAATTCTTTTTTGTGGTTGAATGAAAATTTAAGGACTTTAAAACATTTACTAATTCATTTAACATGGCTAAGCAAAGACAAGAAATTTTTTAATTGTTACCCAGTTCAAAACAAATCAAAACTTGATATTTCAGGAAATTGTCAACCAATTTTCCTTTTAAGATGCTACGATCAAGTATATATACAATTTGGAGCCTTTTAATATGTGTCGAATTGAAGCGTATGTAATAGTTTGTGATGGTGGTAAATATATATATACGGTTAAATCTTAAATAGAAGTAGTGTTAGTGATTAGTGATTAATCTTAAATAGAAGTAGTAAATGATTAGTGGATATCATAGCTTTTTTTTAATTATCTAAAATGATTACAATACTTAAATTATTTACGTTAATGTAACTCGATTTAACTGAGTAAAAATTTATTCAGCAAAATAAGTAAATTCTACTTAAGATGCCGTAGGTAATATGTACTTAATAAAAATAAGGCAATTCTTTTCCTCAATTTTATTGAGTTATTTCGACTATTATTTTTTTACAGTGTAGCCTTGTTTGTCAATTCTTGAAAGAAGAAAAGACTATGACGCACCTTATAGAGTAGCATGGGGTCAAACATGACAGACCTGCTTCTAGCTATCTCATCTCTAGTACGTTATAGCATGGATCACATACAATACAGTGATCATGCATTATAACGGTCCCTCTATAATCAGTTTGGCCATAATATACGTTTTGGATGACGCACACACCCCATTTATAGAACTACAGGGATGTATCAAACATAGAGTTCGGAAGCTATTGAGATGAAGTATTGCTATATCATGTACCGAAAAACCTTAAACCTTACTGATAATAAAAACACACACACAAAACAAAAACACGGATGCTAGCTCGAAACAAAATCTCCCCGTTGTTTTGTCAAATAGAATCAAGATATGTTTTAATTTTCATTCCCAATTGCTCTCTTTTCTCAATAATGAATGGTCTATTTAGAGCCATCGAGGAGTTAATTCATAAACTATAAATCAGAATTAGCGCACTTGTGGCTCCAAATCGATGACAATAATTACTTCTATCTATTTGACATGGTTTCCATGATACATGTTCGACTGTAAAAAGTTATTTTGTATACAGAAAATACACGTCCATGTGTTTATTCTAAACATAAGTCATACATTATTTCTATATTTTTAAGGCGATCTTAATCATTATGCAAAAGCACCATTTTAGATGGATCAAAGACTTTCTCAGTTTCAATTTTTCTCCCCCACCCCCCCCCCCCCCCATTCTGAAATCCTGGACCCGCCATTGTACTCTATTTTAATGATGTCGAATCAAAACAATACAAATGCCAGTATGGTGACATCATATAAAACTATTTCATTGTGCTAAGTGCAACAACACATTAGTTAATAGACTTTCTATGTAAAAGCACAATGGCATGCTTAGCTTCAGTCAACTGAGTATATGAACCTCAAGCCATTCAAATCTGCTCTGTCGAGAATGTTGACCCATTAGGAATTCCAATTAATCTAATTTTTCCTTCGATTACTTTAGACCCAGCTCATCAAAGGTGGCAAGTTCATGGTATGTAATAAGAGGATAATTGAACGTTTATATAATTTGTGGATGACTGGGGCGTAGCCTAATCTGAAATTAAGAGGGGGCGGAGCATCTGAGATAATATAAGCCATTGCCCCCCCCCCCCGGCCGGATAGGGCTTATACACCATGCCAAGCTAAGCATACTAAATTATGACCCAGAGTAGATGGGTGTCTGATACGTTTTGTGGCGCTATAAAAAAGCCCATGGCTACGCCCTTTCGTATGGCTGCCCCCCTCCCCACTATCCATGGCATACCATGGCGGTCACGATCGGAACTTGACACATAAGCCATGTCCCACAGCTGGGTTCCCTGACCCATGCCGAGCGCTAACTTTCCTAGTATCAAAGGTTCAATTACTACTTCCAACAATGACACGATATACCCATGGACCTACCTCACGAGATTAGGAGGAGACTGGAGGGGAGTGGGGGGGGGGGGGGGGGGGGGGGGGGGGGGGGGTGGGGGGGAGGGGTGTAGGGTGTGGATATCGTTAGGTGATATCCACCAACAGATTTGATGATGATTTCTCCACTTGAACATTCATAAAGGGATTTCAAAAGCAATTACGAATTCTAATTGGTATTCACAAATCGCTAAATAGAATTCTGCAAATTGTAAATTGTTTCTGGTTGTTCCAATTTGTATGCAATTGATGATATCTAAGTATTACACGGCTTTAGATGACATTCATGAGAAGGGCAGCCTCTCCCACTCTCTCCTCCCCTCTCTCTCTCTCTCTCTCTCTCTGCATTTCCTTTTTAATACTGATGCCCTTGCCCTTCTCTTTACCTACATGGACATGTAAATCTCTGCCCCCTGGAAAAGTTCCCAGTATGTCCAACGAGCTTCATGACATACCAACTACCCCCTCGGTTTACCAACAGATGCTAGAGAACATCCCGATGTAAATAAAAAAAAATCATCTAGGAGGGGGCGTTCCCCATTATATGATACGGTTGGAAGTCGTTTTTCCAGTCGCCAAACGCCTACGTATTATAATCTAATTTACTAGATTGCACATTACCGGCTTCTTAGATCTATTCGAAGTTAATGATAATGCTGCATGCCCAGCATCCGAAGAGGAAATATTTTGGTCCAAATGTACATGACACTAGTCCCGCCAGGCCAGCTATAACTTTCGACAGTCGATAAAGCAAAGTTGTGCGAATTAACAGTACGATAGCTAAACAGGTTGAAAAGGCATCGAATATTAACTGAATATATATAAAAGATTCCAGCATTTGAATAAGTTGTGTTGTATAGAGCTTCTTAAAGGGATAGTTGAGTCTGTTGCAGAGGGCGCTACACAATTTGTTTTTGTTTTTGTGAGATAAGAAAAACGGAGTGTCAAATTTGAAAGAACATATAATTTAAATGACAAAATCATCTTTGTTTAATCAAAATCGGTTCAGAGACGGCTAAAATATCCATAAATATAACGATTTCTAATACTTGTGTACCACCACAAATATTAAATAATTTGAAAAAACCGTTGAAAAAACGAAGTAGCGCCTTTTACGTCGTATTTCAGCCAATGCCGATGTTGGCTTTTTTGTTGGCATTTTTGTCTTGGTTATATTACGCACAACCAGCCGGCCCATGTATTGTTATTTTTAATTAAATAATTAATTAATGGTCACCATATCTTTTTGAAAGTGGAGCTGAATTGGTATGATCGTATTGCCTAAATTTCACACATTTTGGGGGCTAAATTTCACACATTCTGGGGTCTAAAACTTCCTTCACAGCAATTTTAGGTTCTAAAAGGGCACTAGAAATGTCATAGATAAGAATAAGAGCAATAACCATGCACTTTGAAGGCATTTGCGGTCTGAAAATAAAACTCAACTATCCCTTCAATGATGTAAATGATTACTTCAAAATATCACCTAGATTATTTTCTTCCTACTGTAAGTTAACCATGTTCATCAAACTTGAAGTCCAATATCTTCATAACATTCTCCTCTGAGCGAAAAAAGAAGAAGGGAGATCTGGCTTTAAAAGCAGAAGAAGTGACAATCTTTTCATCCGCTATTAGAGTTTCATACTTCAAATGATGTTTGCTCATACCCTCGTTGTTGAAGCGCTGAACAAAGATTTATGAGTGGACTCACTGGGCCTCTTTGTCGTCTGCTTCGCTTGGTCGATGGCGGGAAAGGAGTGAGTTACTTCATTTTAATAAATCATTGACTCGGACGTCCGCTCTCTTGATAAAAATATAATGGAAATTTGTTCCGTCACAGAACATAAATGGACATAGAGATGAACAATTAAGGTTTAATGTTAAATTATACTACATATTGAGGCAATGTATCATATCCGATGAGGTAGTCTGTTCTCTTATTATAGATTTATCATTGTCAATAAATTCACAGGGATGTCCTTGAGCAGATCGAGTATGCTTCGCTTGATTGACTGGCTTGTGCGATCTTTGATGCGACCACTCAGCGTGACGAATGGCTGAGATGAACACAGTCTGATAGAATCTTGTTCATGCCAATTAAGCTTGGTTTAACCTGACGGCATCCTCTATCGCTTCTATACATAAGGGAATGTTCACACGGCCAGCAGAGAACATTCATGTTGTACACAACCCTTTAAAATGAAACGTTTTGCTACTGCTAAAAATGCTATCAGAATTAGAAACTACACGAACTTTATGAGCAACCACGTCAATGATATCAACCAAAGGAGATTATGGTGGGTTCCTTTCCTCTTATATGGCCTTATGGGAGTGACAAAGACTAGCTCGACCTACATTTTGAATACGTTCGACTGATTACCTAGAAATTTGTGATAACATTGGCATATGATGTGATATGGTCACAGATGTGATGCTATATGTACGTTATCGTATCGCATGTAGTATAGTGTCATGGAAGAAACTTGTTTGATTGGTGAAGGTCGAGAAAATCATGCTCAATCAAACAGTAAATCCGGGTAATCAGCAAGGACTACTCCATAATTTATCTACTGCACGCGAGAATATTCCTAACTAGAGGTTGGAGGTGTGAATCTCACAGTTGCATCAATTCTCCTTTTCAATTTATTACCTTGGTCTCCATCTCAGACATAACGTTGTTTTTTCCTTCCGAACGTGGCATGGAAGCCACGAATAAATGTAAGTCTATTCAGCACCTCGAGCGACACTGTAAAATGTTTATGTTTCTCTCTTTAGCTGACAGCCGCTACTTTGTTGAGAGTAGAATGGTTTGAGTAATATGAAGATATAAAGAAAATAATAATGCCTCTTAATAAATCCAATCCAATCCAAAATATATTTGATATAGCGCCTTTTGGTTGTGATTACAAAGCGCTGTATACACACCACTCCACAATGTAATAAAAGGCATAGTTTTTTCATAATGTATTGACATTTAAATCATAAACATGATTAAGTGGTGTAAACAAACCTTAAACCACCTACACATATCTGAACTGAGATGATGTGTGCGTAGGAGAAGGAGCGTGGACAGCATGTGCGTGAGCAAATTTATTGTGCATGAGCAAATGTACGTGAGAAAATGTGCGTATCGATATAGACAGTAATTAGGAACTGCATAGTACCTCTCTTTCAGTTTTACATTCTCCACCATTCTCCCCCTTGGTGGGTTGTTATGTCCATTGTACTTAAAAGGAAAAGAAAGTATACGGAGTTATTATAAAGACACAGTAAAAGATATCCGTTTCTCGTCGGTTTATTATTTGTTTTACAATGAGATACGAAAACCAAGATATCCTCTTGATTTGCATTGAAAGTTTTATCTTTTTATAATTATGTAGGTGAAGTAGGCGCTATTGAAATCCGGAACATTACTATATCTGTCTATTCCTCTACGTTCTAGCATTGGTTGTGTAAGAGTCATGAGATCAATTTTCCTTCCCTCTCATGGCACAATTTTCTTCCATGACCAGAATACCTTACAAGTTCGCATGTCTTTTTTTAAAAGAAAATCATTAGCATCAACTATGCAGTTATGAGACCAAGCACGGAGGCGGAATATGCATTGTTGCATACTGAATCAGTTTACAATCTCTTTCTCTTAAACCGCTTCGCGTGAGGTATAATGATCAGGAGAATAGACAAAAACAAACCACCTTCTTTCTTCCCACGAACAAACTCGAAATGTCATCTCAAATGAGACGGCAAGCTCACTCCTCAAGGCTTATGGAACTACGGGCAATAGTACAAATTCGATTTATTACAGCAATTTTGCGGCGCTATTTGCAGCTCCTCGTATAGCTACTGACAATGTAATCTTTCAACATTATTCTTAATTGCTATCCACGAAGGGGTAAAATCTCATTTTACATGTTTTTATGACAAACGCAAGACACTTGGTCACCATGGTATTCTTATGTCCTTCAAATAATTTTAGTGGAAACTTGTAGGGTAGTATTAAATCGAGTCTTGAATAAATTATACATTAATTTCATTCGTGAAGGACGTTTTTTCCATTCATTACACAACTTAAGTCGAAATGGGCTAAAATCGAATCATCCATTGAAATTCAAGAAAAACAGCAACTACATGTTTTCTGATACAAATGCTCAAAGTCTTAAGAAGGAAATTCCTTTCATACACACTAACTATACACCAAATAAGTATCTATTTGAATTAAATGGCTAAGCCGTAATGACAATAACAAATGAATTAAACACTATGCACTAACCACCATATACAGTTTGATACGAAGCAAAATGAACTGCGCCACAAAAAAAAACTGATACGGAAGCTACCCACTCAAAATAGTCCCCAGGAAGATGATGGTCACGTGACTATTTGTACCGATTGTATGCAATGTCACGGCCATACGCATCCAGGGCAGTTTCTAGCCCCCGCGATCATGCGCAGTGCATTCCTCACTTAGTACTCTTGGCGCTATAACCCTTAGAGAAGAAAGGGGATGATGGAATGAGTAATAATAGCTAGTTCACTGCCTGCAATCAGTAGGCTCATACTATAATATACTTACAATTCAAAGACCGTCTATCGTACATTTTAGAAGATTCCTTCTTCATTGCAATTTAAATGCAGCAGACCCTTTTAATTCAATTTTATTGCTCGGACGCACCGCCTCTGTTATTTATGCTTCGTTTGAAACATACAAAATATAAAAGATTCCAGAAAGAGCAATACAATGGTGAAGTATACCATTATTCACAAAATGCCAAGGCCTATACGATATATTCTCTAAATTTTCGATATTGTTTACTCACATTATATTTAAAAAACCTTTCCGCGTCTTGTTAAGTTCTCAACAAAAAATGAAATATCTCCTGAACTTTGTTTTACTTCTGGACCAGTGGATATTCATCACGATGGAAACGTCGTATTAATCGAGGTGACTGCCCCGTGTAGGAGACCGGATGTATCTCATCCTAACATCAGACAGAGGAGGGATGGAGTGGCGTCGGTAGAAAGGGAGGTAGCTGAAATCTTCAGTCGAATTTCCTATCACATAGTTTAGAATCGTACTTGGTAAATGTCTTTCCTTGCCCTTATCGGTATTATGGATCATCGTTAATTTCTCCGTTACATTTTTTGACAGAATTAATTGATAACTGAATTTTGTTTAGACAGTTAAGCATCAGTGCTTGCATGGCAAAGTTACCGGTAAATTTGTTCGGCACCTATCACCGTACCCCATCCCCGCCCCTCTTTTCAAATTATTTTCTAACGGCACCCGTGCGTTAACCGTTAATTACAATTTAACTCCTCAGACAATACTTATTTCCTCTGATCCACTGAAGACCTATTGCAGCTATAATTCTTAGAAAAGTCAGGGAACAAAACGATCACCGTTTCCGCTCAGCCCAGGAAGGCGTTGGTAGCTCGTAAACCTTGTCTCGCGAGTAATAAGTACATGGCGTGATGCCATCCCACTTTAAACAACCTCAAAAACGAGATGCCCATAGATATATCAGGGCCCTAGGTATTGGTAAGAATATCTTTTAATTTGGGTCAATGTTTTGATAGCCAGATACGATTATATCTATTGGATAGCCTCAAAGGAAAAAGTGCTCAGAAAGAAAGAGGAGAAAGCTAATGTAAGAATGTTACCAAGTGAGAGAAGCAAGAAGAAAAGGAGAGAAAGAGAGAGAGAGAGACAGAGAGAGAGAAGTAAAAAAATTGAGAGAGAAAGGAAGAGCTTGGTGGGTTCATATTATTATCAATATCAACTTTATCATGTTAAGGCTATGCCCTTTTAATGAACTAAACGGGATTATTATCATCACACAGATTTAACAAAAATGCATGAACCTTGTATGAACTTTTGATCAATTATTGAGGAAACATTTAAATACAATTTCACACATTAAGCATGCTTGGGTTTGTTTTATTTCGGGACAAATATTTCAATTGAAATGAAATGAATGAAAAGGCTACTTAAAAGTTTGAGTTTTGAAAATTTAAAATTCCTTAAGACCAACTCCTCATTTACGGTAACAGCAAATGTGACTGTGAAGTATATTATCATCTTAACATTGGCAACACTATTATGAAGCATATGCATCGAACGGCAAAATAGGAATATAATGGTGATAAATAACACTACATTAAGAATACTAAAAATCTTGTTCAGTAGTAGGATATCAAATAGGTCTATACAAAATATGAAAAGCAAAAATAAATAGGTTTATAGAGAATTAGAACTGTAAATAAATCCACGATTGCATCAAAGACGGATAAGGATTACAACAACTGAACAAAGGACTTACTTCCGAAGAAGGTTGTTTTTAAATGATTATAGATTGATGCGTTCCAAGTGATTACCTTTTTTTTTGTACAGCATTACTATTGGATTCTTTGAGACAAATGCAGCAGAATCATTTTTTTGTTCGTAAACAAGTACACAATGGTAGTTTTTGGTTAATAATTCAATCTCTTGGCAACATCCCATTCTATCTTTAGCTTTTGACAGAAATTTCAAAACAAACGCTTGTTATAGAATCAGGACCTACGGCTTTAAATACAGTGTTTACTTTTAAATATATATATAGGATCTACGTTTAACTCTTTAGAAAGAGTTCTAGCAATCAGTTTACACGCCGCAAGCCGAGACGAATATTCCCTTACCCTCGTTCTCGACTGCATTAAATTTAGCCGACATTCATGACAATTTGAATCGTCCTTGCTTAGCCGAAAAATCACCACCGTAGGCGGCCGTATTAAGTGAATTTTAAAAGTCCTCTCCTTTTTTCCAAGAATCGGGTTGCTCGGGGTGAATATGCAACAGTTGATTACGATTCCAGCAAATATCTTGACTCTACACGCACCACGAGCACATAGAAGCAAGAAACGATCATCTAGCTTACTACCGATGACCACTTTTTAGACAATTATATTGTAAATTAGATGACCAAACGATAAAGAACAGGAAAAGTTAAAGTAAAGAGAGACATTACAAGGACTAAATGTCATACAACGTGGAACTCGTTATTCTGAAACGTCTGTCACACCAATGAGACTGAAACTAGAAATTACATACCTCGAATGGTCAAAAATTGATCAGTTTGGAGTCCGTTTGGTGGTGTGACGGAGGTATAACCTACTCCGTCTTTGTTGTAATTTCTCATCAATTGTCAATACCTCAACATTGACTAGCAATAGAGACATTGACTAGCTAGAGAGGGGGTGGAGTAGGAGCATACATTCACAAACAAGTGAATTATGAAATACTTGATTTTAACGTTGCTCATGCAGAAAGCTTGTGGTTAAAAGTGTCTAAGAATAATATTGATAACTTTGTGATAGGTGTGATTTATAGGAAACCAAATACGAACATTGATGAGTTTCTAAATGGCTTACTTGGTGTATTAGAAAATATAAATATTGGTAGAGCAAACGTAGTTTTAATAGGTGATTACAATATTGATCTTTCACTAACAGGTACGCCAAAGATATCTGATTTTTTGAGCGCAATAGAATCTACAGGAATGCAACAGATAATTTCGTCGCCAACCAGGATGACAAATTTGACTTCGTCTCTCATTGATCATGTGTACACTAATGTTCATAATTACGCCATTCATTCAGGCGTTATTGAAACTGATGTTTCAGATCATTTTCCAATTTTTGTGATTTTTAAAGGTCAAAATGGTTCAGAAAAGAGCTCTTTTGTGAGGAAGGTTACTCGATCATATAGAAAGTACAACGTCTGTCTATTTCAAGAAGATCTGTCAAAACTGAATTGGCAGCATATATATAGATATGAAAATGTGAATGTAGCTTATGAGAATTTTTATGATATGTTTGTAAATGCATGTGATAAACATGCACCTAATGTGACATTCAGCAGTTCAAAGAAAAGATCTACACCAAAAAAGCCTTGGATATCATCAGGTATTGTAAAATCTATCAGGAAGAAGCATAGTCTGTATAAAAAATATAGGTCATCAAATTTTAATGAAGAGTATGGAAATGAATACAAGAAATATAGAAATATGTTAGTAACTATTATAAAGAATGCTAAAAGAATGTATTATAGCGAGTCCTTTAGCGAAAATAGAAATAATATGAGGAAGACCTGGGGAATTATCAAAGAGTTAATCAGTAGAAATGATAAAAATAAGAAAACAAAGATTGAACAGTTACTTATTTGCGATGAGGGAACGAATAAAGTTGTGTCTTCAGATGAGGGCATAGCTAATGAACTTAATCATTATTTTGTTTCTATTGGATCAACATTAGCAAAGAAGATTCCAACTGTTAATCTTGATTTCGAAAACTATTTAGCTAGAAGAAATGAAAAATCCTTCTTTTGGAAACCCATAAAAGAAACAGAAGTTTTTGATAGTCTAAATGCTCTCGATGCGAAGAAATCCCATGGATATGACAAGTTGCCAGTAAGATTAATTAAGGATGCGATACCCTATATTGTTGCGCCACTGACGTACATATTCAATTTGTCATTAGAAAAGGGAGAGTTCCCAGATGCATTGAAGACGGCAAAAGTGACTCCTTTATACAAAAAAGGACCAAAGACCGATCCTGGAAATTACAGGCCCATTTCTGTTTTACCGGTCATTGCAAAAGTCTTTGAGAAATTAGCTAATGGTCGTCTAATGAATTTCTTAGAATCTAACAAGATTTTGTATGAACATCAGTACGGTTTTCGCAAGCGATATAGTACAAAGTTATCATTGATAAATCTTGTAGATACACTTGTAAAATCAATGGATAAAGGTAAACCAACGCTAGGTATTTTTATAGATTTTAAGAAAGCATTCGATACTATTGATCACAAAATCCTTTTAGGAAAGTTAAAAAATTACGGTATACGAGGCATAGTATTGCAATGGTTCCAAAGTTACCTTTCAAATCGATCGCAAGTCTTATGCTACAAGGAAATAATATCAAGTAGGAGAAGGATAACATATGGTGTCCCTCAAGGTTCAGTCCTTGGGCCCACTTTGTTTCTATTATATATTAATGATTTACCATCTTCTACTAAATATTTTGAATTTAGATTATTTGCTGATGATTCAAACCTATTTCATACTTTTGATAAAAGACAGAAAGAAATAGATATGAATGAAGTAAATGTCAATTTTTTGGAAGTCCAAAAATGGTGTTTTGTTAACAAGTTGACAATAAACTTAAAGAAAACAAATTATATGCTCATTAAGGGACAAAGGCAATCATGTGAAATTAGGGGTATTTTAAAACTCAGTGATACAGTGATAGATAGAGTCAGTGTAGCATCTTTCGTAGGAATTCAAATTGATGAAACTTTGATGTGGAAGGAGCAAATTCAGAACGTTAATAAGTGTATACGGAGGAAGATTGGACTGCTGTGTAAGCTGAGGCACTATGTGCCTAAGCACATTCTCATGCTCTTGTATAAATCCTTTATCCAGCCGCACATACTTTATGGTATTGAAGTTTGGGGAAGTTGCTATAAAAGTCATTTAAATTGCATACTATTGGCACAGAAAATGGCCATGCGTGTGATAACATTTTCCCCGTTTAGAACAAGTTCAAAGGCACTGTTCGTACGTCTACAGGTATTAGATGTGCATAATCTGTTCGAGCATTCAGTATCGACATTTGTATATGATCTGCAGAAAGGACATCTACCACATTCGTTAATGGATTACTTTGTTTTAATGAATCACATGTATAGAACAAGAGGGAGAGAACATTTAATGCTACGATTACCTAAATGTAATAAGACACGTGGGACTTTTTCAATTTCTTTCATTGGAGCAAAGCTGTGGAATAATTTGCCCATAAATATCAGAGAAGAAAAAACAAGATCATCATTTCGTCAAAATCTCAGAATTAAACTCCTAAGCAGAGATGAATCATAAGGATCAAATAATATGATATTAAGACAAAATAAATGTTTATATGACTTTGCATACAGTTTTAGAAACTCGGAGAACCAATCCCGACTAGCACTCGTGCTAACTTTTGGTTCTCCCTTTAACAACATTTTAAGTTTTTTAAGTTTAAAAATAACCTTTATTTGAATCACTTATACGTTATTGGAACTCTGTGAATTTCAATTCCAGCCACAAATCTCTATGTATTATCAAGTTATAGCTAATTCATAGGTTTCGATATGACATGTTATATGATTAACTTAATTTGTATGGTTCAAATATGGATATTTTCTTTTTCTTTGTAACCCATGTACATGGATATGTATACGACATGTTATTTTTGTAACCCACATGAATACCTTTTGTAACATTGTGTTATGTTGTTGTTAATAAATTCAAATTCAAATTCAAATTCAATATCATCCCCAAAAGGCTCCGCATAATTCACATTCGGTTCTAATATTCGGGCTTTAAACTGTTTCGATGTAGCAGAGTAACTTTATTTTAAAAAACCCACACAAATAGGTATGGGACAGGCACATTCACAATTGGATAGACGACAAACGCATAGAAGATTATATAGTTTAAAATAAATAGAAATTGACCACAACTACGCAATAAAAGTTAAATTCTTGCAGGTTCTGTCAGAGGACACATTATTTAAGATATTCACGTTGCCGTTTAATCTTGAGCTTTAAATCTTTGATAATACACAATTGGTCCTGTTCATTCAAAAACAACATCATGACGACTCTTTATCCTCTCGATTTTTTTTTGATTTTTTTTTTTTTGGGGGGGGGGGGAGGGGGGGGGGACTGAGTAGTGGAGGAGGGAGGGAGGGAGGAATATAGAATGACAACAATGACGTCGTCTTAACCGTCTTATCCATCAAAACTTGCTTGTCTGCTAAAACATTTCATGGACTCTACTTTGCTCTTGTCAACTTCATGGAGAGAAGTAGGAAATAAAAAGCAACATTACTAATCTTTTAATCAAATTCTATTCTTCTACATTTACCATTACGTATTACTACCCTCGTGTTCCGTTGCATACTTCATGAGCTGTATCCCTAGGACTCTCTTCTTTGTTCAGCTCACATCACGTGACCTTGCTGGTAGCGTAGCGTTCACGTGCAAATGATTGATGCTCGAGTTTATCCAGGGATGATGCCTTAAAGATTCATTTCAAGGGATTGCTTTCCTTTGAAGAAGCAATACACACACGGAGCTTCGAATAATAAGCGATATTGCAATTAATAAAGGCTTAGTTCGGAGATACACCGCCAAGATGGAACATACATGTTCGTACTCTAACCAAGTAAGATACATCAAAAGGCAGTGTGGTACACTAACGACGGATTATAAATTCTTTTAGAATGTAGCGAAACTTACAGCGAGCTTTAAATGATACATAAATGTTACTGGAATTCGGTAAACAACAATCTGACAAAAGCTGCATTTACACTGCCAGCAAAATTTGTCGATTTTCTCACATCCCGGGGTTTCGTCGGTAGTTGCATAGCATTGTTGGCTTTAATCTATTCCCCACCAATCATTTCTTTGAAGTCATTCTTCGTCATTCTTCCAATGAAATACTAGCATATTCAAAAGTATACATTCATACATGTCAATAATACCACCTACATCTCAACTACATTATTCTGAATTGCTTTATCTTCCAGCTTCATCATTACCTTCTTGCATACAACACGCAAAAATGCATTTCAGTATCCCTTGATATATACATTTGAGAAAGATAATATCATATTCCTTTCTGCTTGAATGAATTTTGGGTAATACCTAATCGCAAGTACAACTATTTCTCCCTTCACTCGCCCGCGTTCTTTACTCATCATCTTATAACTCTCCCTTCCTGTACCATCTTTGGTATACCTAAATTTCCTACTCAAAATCTCTCTCTTATCTCTCTGTACCGCCTTCTTCATATCTATCCTTCTCTTTCATCGATCCCCAGAGACATTCATCTCTTAGGAAACGAGACTCAGAGAAAACACAGTTTTGTGTGGCATTGTTTGCAATGGCTTGCCCCCTATGGTCTTACACCTCCTTTTATTCTGTTTGCGCAGGGTAATGGCGGCCATATCAGATTACAGGTGAACGGTGGCCTGAACTTTTCTTTGCTCGTCTCTTGAAGATATGAACATACCGGATCTTACATATAACAATTTTAAGTGTTGTGTCATACCGAGCTACGCCGGTGTATTATTGTCACAAAATGTGTTTTGCAGCTAAATCCGACAATATTGGCTTGTGGAGGAGGCCTGCATGGAATAAATGGAGCTTTTGATCCCGCGTAAGGTGGAAAGGACATAATTATATCGACTGCGAGTAAAGGAAGGAAGAATAATCCCCCCTAATGGTCATTGACAAGAGATATCATGAATGGCATGAAAACATGCATTGCTACAAGAACGACAGTTGAAATAAAAAGGAGCCTTAGGATAGAGTGTGCAAATGAGTTAATGTGTCAGAGAGAGACTTTTAGATAAGGATCTACACTGGGTGGGTAGACAAAGAGTTTGGGTGATAGAGAGAGAGATATAGAGATTGAGATGCGAAAGTGAGAGAGACCAAAAAACAAAACAAGAGGAAGATAACAGGGAGATAGAGAGAGAGAGAGAGAGAGAGAGAAATAGGAGGGGGGGGGGAGAGTTGTTTACATTAAATGAAATATATTATATTTGCCAACATTTACACACCTCTACTCCTTCCATTACTCGTAGCAAACCATCAATAATTGTGAAATGTGATAACGAGTGCGCAATCATGTGACATTGAAGCTTTACGGTTCCGGAGGGATAGAGAATAAAGATTGACCCGATAATAATACACCATCCTCGGGCATCCGGCTAGGGAGATGCCATGAAATGTTAAAGGTTCACCCTAACAACTCGCTAAAACCCTGGCATCTGTATCAATATCGTTAACCCTTGTCTTCTTCACTCGCGTTTCGAGAAGGGCTCGTAATCAACGAGATTTTACTCCGCCAATATTTCAGTTTCCTGCTTCGGCTGTATGCACCTGCTTTGGCACGAACGTGTGAGTTATGTATCTATGAAGCTATAGCTTCCTCGTCTCTATCCCATAGCTCGGTATTGTTCAACTTGGTTTAACAAACCGTGTATAATGAAAAGTAATACACCGCCACCACTACCATGATTACACATGAATACGTTGTGCCAAATATCTTATTTTTCTTCTTTAACGATATACATGACGCCCTCCATTTCGTCTGCTTTCGTCTATCCCCCTCTCCCTCTCTTACTCTTTCTTCTCCCCCTCTCTCTTTACATATTCGATTGAATCCTATTTGTATTAACGGAAGCCGCAACCGCCACATTTGACGACATCCAAGCCTTCTTATATACTATAGATTTAAAGCAAAATATATAACTGAGGGCTTACTTGAAGGGGTACAATTCAACTCCACTTCGTGTACGCCGCTGGTAAAATCCGTAAAATAGTCCATGCCTGGACTTGATGTCTCAGCAAGCAAACGTCGTCGTAACTGACCGAGTTCTCCACCACCAGCTCCGACATCGTCGTAGATCTTGTGCTCATTGTTGGTTGCGAAGTCCGCTCCAGCATGATGCTTCTGACCACCAACTGTAATGAAGAATAAGGTAGAAACCATGGGTGAGTTTTACAAATATTTTGTTAATAAGTGTCATCTCTGGTTAACTTCTTAAGCAATGGACCAATCATAGAATGGACCAATCACGGAAAACAGTATTGAAATACTGATGGAGCCACCCTACTAAAAAAAGACTAATAAATAAATAAATAAATAAATAGATATGGCTGACGATATGCTTGTGTACAACGTACAAGACCAAGGGTGCCGAATTTCTAATCTCCAACATTAAAGGCTCCAACTTTGAAAAAATACTCATCGCTTTTATACAAATATCCTCTTTATGAATACTTAAGATTTCCGATAAAGGACCCATTTTTCCTGAAATTTAGCGTGTCTTATTGCAGTTCCTACTACATTCATATTATCAGAAAATCCATTCCAATCCCATCAATAATTTATGATTATGGAAATATATCTAATAGTATCCATTATGATAGCGATTTTGTTCTTTCCCTATGTGGTTATGTGTCTTATAAAGAAAGACAAATCGAGTCTCCTAAACAAGAATTAGAATTCTCCAAAATTAAAATATACATGTACAAGTTCAGAAGAAATGGTAAAACAACCGTAGAAGATACAAAAATCATTAGCATCTACTAGAATCACATATAGAACAGAGTTAAGTTAAAAATAGATAGACATTGAGGAAATAAACACTTGAGACGAAAAAATAAAACTCTAAAAATATCTTAGGAATGTTTTTCCCGACATATCACTTCTATCTATCTTTTTCTGGACAAACTGGAAGGTTATGAATGTTACGTCAATGCCCATGGCTACAAGTAACGGACACCTAAATGAGACTGCTTTTACATAAATTACCAGCTCATTTTGGGGACTGGATTGCCAAATGCAAATGAATTTGTTGTCTCCTCAGATTCAGAGGCAAAACAAAAAAATGCTTTCTGTTGTCCGTTGGCTACTTCTCCGATAAAAGAAAGCAACATTTCTGAAAAATTGCGCGATGCAGGTGCACAAACGCGCTACATGAGCAAAGCATTAGTTATTCCCCTGTTTTCAGCAACTCAAGGCAGGGAAAATCGAAGTAGTCAATCGATATCAGGCCAATCTCCTTCCATTAAATGTTTTCCACTGTGTCGCGTTCTCGAGGCTGAACGGACGGCAGTGCAGTCATGCTGAAAACATCAGCTCTGGTAAAGGAAAGGTCCAACCAAGGGTATTTACACGTGATTTGCGAGTAGCTCGCTCCTTCAAACGGGGGCAAGTTCGGTGAAAAGGAAAGGTACCTTATCCGTTTGACATTGACGGAACTTGTCTTTCATAGCATGACATGTCAGAATCCTCAATTTGTAATTGAATTTATTATTTTCATCATGAGTCGACAATAATTAATTTACCTGGTTAAAAGAGGATATTACCCTAAAAGTTATGTCTAATTAGTGGAACAAATATAATGGTAAAATCTGCAATGTCCCTACGCGAATAGAGTACGAAGTACATGACACCACGTTGGAAAGCTAATTTCATGTCCTAGATCTGGGAATTATCTAGGTCGATCTCCCACCTGATGAATTATTGATTAAAGGAAATATAGATTAGTATTCACATTGGGACCTTCAACTCAAATATCTTTACGGTGTTTCCTGCCCATGCGAATAACCTGACCGCGTCGAGGACACACCTCTTCCCTCGGACGCTACATGGTATTGCAGCGGTGACAATAAAACAGTGCGCTAGATATTTTAATTTTCATCCATTTCTCTCACTTCAGTTGAAACACGACCTTCTCACTTGTAAAGTTGTTGGCCCTACGGCAAGAACATACCTGTAGACTATGCTTTATCCCTTAAAAAAGTTACCGAGTTTTTGACTGATGAGTAGGAGTGCCTTGGAATGTATTCTCTCCGATTACGGGTTTGAGTGAGAGTAGAGAGAGGTGGGGGGGGGGGGGGGGGGGAGAGAGAGAGAGAGAGAAGGAGAAAGAGTTTGAGATAACAGGAAACGAATAAGAAGAAGAAGAGCGAGAGAGAGAAAGAGAACACTTCAAACTATTCAATTCCAACTTGGTAGGATCCTGAGAATCACTGCAGAGACATGGCCAGGGTGTTTCCAGGAACACTGCATTAAGCGCGCCAAAACCCCTCATATTCCATGGCGTGAATCATAAATTATACACACACAAGACATTTAGTTAAGTGAAATACTAAGAAACTAAGATTGATCGGCGTTTAACACAGTTACTATAGGTGATAACAATGTGATGTACTTCTGTGATTCGAATTACGCATTTTCATTGATCACTACTCAAAATCAGAATTAAGGGAGTGAGTGTCTAGGGAACACATTCAGCCTCTGCCCCCTTTTAACCAATGAAGCAAACTTAAATACACAAAAGTAATATGTGTTCCTTCTCAAAATTCCGCTCAAAAGGCACATAATAATTGTAATAGCCTTTTTCTTCCTTTAAAGTTTCTTCTTCAAATTTGTGCCCTTCTCCTCCTTACAAAACCCGGACCCGCCCCTCCGTTAATGAGGACAGATGCATTGGGGTAGAGCCTAGCTAAAGAAATAAAATCATGCATGTATTATGAGTATTTCGTAGAATGTAACACTATATTTCCGCCGGCAATCCGTGATATTAATCAAACGATCATAAAAACCCGCCGCAAGAGGCCTCTTCACAACCTTCTGCCTACTGGTTCATGCAGCGTGTCATATTGTCTTTGTTTTCCTTGATCATTTTGTTTGTGTTCGACGGGAGAGGCCACATGGTCATACAACAATCACTTTAGTAAATTATATGCATCCCAGTCACAGTAGGGGGGTAACGACCTATGACTTGAAGCATATCATGCATTAAATGAAGTGTGACATCATACCACAGGAGCACACGGGAAGGGAAAACGAGGGTTTCCCCCTAATTCTAACTTTTCTGTATTGTATTCTTATATAAAATATAAAATCATACTCAGGGGATTAGAAAGACAAAAAGTTATTTAGTTTAAGGACTCGATATAGTATGTCGCCTTAAAAACGAAACCCGTCCTTAAGTATGGAGTTGGCTTACTGAATAGCTTCTTCAAAGGACTGTCTACCCAAGATGTGAAACTAGTCAAATATTCATTTTTTTAAATATTTCTTATTCATCGCGAAATCTCGTTCCTCTGGCTTAATTTAGTGCACAGGATAGTGCCACCTAATTGTGGCGTACATGTTACACCCACAAAAGGATCTGAAAAAAAAAATGTGATAACATTTCTCATTTGAGATTTTGAAGAGCATGTAGAGAACGTGAGAACCTTTTTTTTCTTTTTATTTGCCTGCAAGCTTGTCAAAATTTGTCATACTTATTTAGGCGTACCTACAACAGGGATTTGAGGACCAAATGGTCGTTTCTTGAGCTAAATCTGATAAACAAAGGGGACTACTAATGCACTCAGGAGAGACACCTTCTCGTTTATTCATACTTCTAAGAAGATGACACGAACAAAATTACATCCTTTTAAAATGTAGGATAGGAACGTATAAAATCATCAAGCACGCTGTTTCACTAAAAAACACGTTACGGCACCATAGCTATTCATCAATCTTTACACCACAAGAAAAAAAAAACGAAACAAGCATCCAATGAATTTTTGTATGGAACCTTACTAACGTTGATATAATCGTTTGAAACTCGAAGGTCTTTAAATGCAGTATCATTATCTTGACCTATAGGTATACACAATTGAAGTGGAAGGCCCCATCCTATCTCTTAACCCCCTTCCATTACCTCCCTATCGACTAGGACACCCTTCATGATTGATGTGTATGTCAGAACATGTCAGGAAGTGAAATGCCGAGAGTATAGGAGCGAGTTTAGAGTCACCGATCTGCTCAGCAAGATATCAATTTATTCAGAGTTAAATGGGCCAGCACTCTACATCAACACACAAGACGAGAAACATACAGAATGGATCTTATACCAATACCTTGATACATACAGCTTCTCTACTTATAACTGGGCTGCAATTCCGTCCTACTCTATCAACTTAAATGATTTAAACTAAATATGGTGAACATTTACCATCTTATTTTATCTATTCTTATACTTCATGTTATGTATTCAACTACCAATCTTTTACGTCGTCTTTATGGTCAATGGGCTCATTGTTCAATAGACTTCAAGTTAAATTTTACAACATGACTTAACTGTCAGTGTGACTTACATCACAAGATTATTTGAATAGACTTTTAAAATGCCTTTCGTAAACTGGCTCTGATAATTAAATCTCCGTCACACTTTGCCACAGCATATTTCAATTATTCGAATAATCTACACAAAATAGCGTAAATCACTCTCGGCCTCCAATCACCACACGACATACGATTCCGTGTCGTTCGATCGGACATGTCAGCGAGCTCGGTAGTATGCCGTCGGCTCTAACTGACTTCCCCATTGATCGCAAGGTTTCCGCCATTTTGGGTCTTAAAGATGCCTTCAGACACCAATCAACATGTCGAACCCTACACGGGACAAAAACTGTCGGAGACGGGTCAGTCGGAATACCTTCCAAGAACAGTGAACTTATGTCGGAGTATAAGACATTGAAATGAACAAACAGCGATCAATCGCGCCGCCATTTTGTTTTCTTTATATGTCAACGGACACTAATCAACCATTTGCTTGTTTCCGCTCCTAGGACTATAGGTCAGTTAGACCTGCGGTGAAATGTATATTCATGATTTCACGCTGCACTCACAGGGGCATTTTCCAAGGATGAAAACAAGAACCTTTTAATTGCAGATGACTGATTCAAACAGTTCATTGCAAGAGGGCATTTAACATAGCTACAGTCAGAAGCCATGTATTCATGCTTGCAAGACAAAAGTTTGACGTTTAAAGGATATCAAGCTTTTCTTCATTCGCATTCTTTGATGGATCAATAATATGCACGAATACGTTAATCGTGGAAAGTCCATTTTGTATCATACGGGTACAATGTAAAAATTAATTTCAAAACAAAATATGCTGGATTGACTGCTGACTTTATGATCCACAAGAGAGATGGAGTTTACAGTCTAATGAAAAGGTGATCTCAATTTTCATGAAAATCAAAGTTAACCTACGTTCATATCTTATGAAGACGAGAGTATCTTTTCTACAGAAAAATACACAATAAAGAAAGTCAGGCACGTGATTACTTTTGTCTTGCAGTACCTTAACTTTGTAAGGGGCTCCCCGTAGATAGAAGCAGAATAGTTAAGTAATGGATTTTCGCGCCTTTTTTCATGCGAATCGCTAATGGGTAGGTAGCGATGAAATCGTAGATTGTTGTTTTAACCTGAATTACACAAATCCACTCTGGGAATCTGTATAAACAGAGGAAGCGCACGCATTTCCCCGATGGATTTGTTCACCTCGATGTAGAGTAAATGCCATAAGGTAGCTCAAATCTGGTGAATGCTCTTTTCGTTATCACCCCTTTATCACTTCTTCAAGAACTACGTTAAACCTTTTTTCTGGATTATCTCGAATTACGGCGCTTGTTTGAATTTACGAATTCACTTTTTTCCACGAAAGTACGAACATGATTATGTCAAATAATCAAATAGCTAATCTGTTTATTACAACTAGAATATAGAAATACCATTGTATTAGATGGATAAACAAAAAGTTAACAATCATCTGCATTTTACACCGATCATCGAGAGTTTTCCTTAAGGAAAAAAGACTTTCTACTTTCAATTAGGGCTACTCTAACATATTTTTTTTTTCTAAATGTATAATGGCGATATTTTACCAGCTTATCTTATTCGTAATCTAGAGATTTAAAATCCCCATACTAGTTTTAAAAATAAATTGTATGTCGTTAAATTGGATGAATTCGTATTTCTTTTTTTGTAGATACTAAGCATAATAACACTAATTATACAAGTTCCTTTTTTCCAAGTAGAGTAAATAGTTTGCGATCTTTAGCGTGTGTAAATAATATGACCCAGTAGGTGTACTTAGTGTCTAATATGACTACACAAAAAACAGGTTGATATAGGAGCTTGAAGAAGAAAAAAAGAGAAAGATAAAACCAAGCCTATAGCGGAGGAGGAAGATGAAGAGGTATAGACAAACACAAATATAGCTCTTGATCTTTAAATAGTATTCTGTCCTTTACAAAGTGATCTCATCCACATAGTGAACTCATCACATATATCTCATGCATGTTATTGTAAGCATCATGTTACTGAGACGCTGTTTAAAGAGCAGGTTGAGTTCTGGGGAGAGGTGACAAATAATTTGTGAGCGTTATCATTGTTATTTGGCGAGTGTGGAAGACGATTAGAGAAAAAAAATGTTTCCTGAAAAGTATGCCTTTATATTCTAAATATGACAAGTAAAAGCTTAAAAAGGAGACTCCATATTTATGCCACATGTTTGTGTAGTCCCATATACATCTTTCTATATACAGTGCTTGTTACTTATCCAACACTAGGCCAAATTTCTTATCATTTTATTGACAAGAAAACCTTGCAGTACACTCCAATAGTTAAATGCTGATCGATTCCACACCGTTTCTTTCACAATGCAATCGCATGATCAGAACTCAACTGTATGTTTAACCTTACAGGCTTGTTTAAGAAATTCGCATTTATGCTAATTTGAGCCATGTGTGTTCGACAGTATGTTTAAAAATGTGACAATTTGTATTGAGGATTAATTTACGTTAACTCTATAATGTCATAATTTTACTTTGGTAATGTATTAATCCTATCATTATGTTGCAATTAGGCTGTAAAGTAAACTAAAAAGAAAAGAAAAAATCAAATAAATCGAAATCGAAATCAAAATCAAAAATCCATTAATTATTTTTAACGCCCTCATCTCTACACTCTTAAAAATATTGGGCAAAATGTTACCCAAAATGTACCCAACATGAGGGTAGTTATGAGTCCAACCAACTTCTGGGTAAACTTTGCCCCTTTCGTAATTTACCCATTTTAGGGCAAACTTAAATGCCCATCTAATTACCGATCTTAAGATTACCCAACCATATTACCCAGCATAATTTACTCAACTATTACCATACTATTGGGTATAAATATAAAGACTGGGTAATTGAGTTGGGCAAATCATTTACCCAACGAATTGACCAGGAATATTGCCCAATTATTACCCACCTAGGAAAAAGACTGGGTAATTGAGTTGGGTAAATCATTTACCCAACAAATTGACCAGGAATATTGCCCAATTATTACCCACCTAGAAAATGGAAAAGCAATAACTGGGCAAAACGGTTGGTCATTATTCATTACCCAATTCCATTGCCCAGTTAGACATTGCCCATACATTTACCCAACCTCCTGTTTTACCAACCTTTACCCAACTCTTACCCAGCATGAGGGTTCATATGGATCCAAGGCCACGTTGGGCAAAAACAAAATGGGTAAAAATATCAAAAGAAACTACTGGGCAATCTTTCCTCTTTTTTTACTTAGCTTGATGTACATTTTACTCAGCATTGAATCAAATGCATGTAACTGACAGTAAATGGGCAATATGGGGGATCCAAGAAGGGTAAACTGCAAGGGCAAAGTACAGCATGTTATATACGGACAATATAACTACAAATATAACAGAGGAGAACAATTGCATGTTGTGAACAGTGTATATATATTCTTCAACAAAACAAAAATACAATAAACAACAAAATAAATGTAACAATTAAAGTTTGATGTATAATGGCATCATATAACTTTATAAGTAATTTGTATACTGACTGAAATAGATCGGACTACAAATCAGGGAAGTCAGGAAAACAACTACAACTTGTAAATTAATGTTTAATTACAGTGTAATATTATACCTATCCTTTTTTGTAGGCATTATTACTGGAAATGATTATGCTAGCTATTACACACGATTCTGATATAAAATGGCTTGAGTTCTTTACATATACCTATCAATTCCAAACAACATGATGCATTGGTTTATTTAATACTCATACTTATTGAAAGATATAACAACAAAAACAAAGTGAAGTATAACGATTAAAGTGTACTCTTGTAAACACATCTCCATCTTGTGAGAATGTAGTGCATATAATTATAAAAAATACATATTTATCATTAGTGCAAGAAAAAAAATTGGCTGTGTACAATTTTGATTTGTTGCATATCTTTTTTAACATGTATACCTATTTTTGTAACTCAACATTTTTCAAAATATGCAATCCAAATCCTCTAATTTTTCACCAACCTTAAATAAAACAAAATCATTTTTTTTCTCTTCAAAAGTGCTGTGACATTCTGAATATCGACATAACGAAAATCCAAAAGAGCTTGATATAGCTGTACATCACAACATATTGACTGAAAGGGTATGAATAATGGTGTTGTTAAATGTACATGAACCAAGTTTGGTGAGAATTCGTCAATCGGTTCTCGAGAACGAGACGTACGGACGGACGGAAGGATGTACCCGAAAACATAATGCCTCCGGCTACTTCGTTGCCGAGGCATACAAAGTGTTATAGGAGCCCCAAAATGTTAATGGCAAAATTACACTTAGATTGTACAATGACATGAAAAAGTGTATCATTAAATCCTCATGTGTGAAAAGATTATACAAATGAAGACAAATATCAATGAACAAATACAGAATTTAAATGTTTGCTGTACGAGGAATATTCAAATATTGTATTCTTTTATCGATATTCATCTTAAAACACACTTCTTTGTTTAAATCCTTTTCGAAATGATTGTTTAATGACATCATTTTTCCCATACAACTTACAGTAGCTATGCGATGAAAACTAAAACATAGGAAATTATACATCACTATAGAGTTGGGCTTATAGATAAACATTATGAAAGTTTGAATCCTGAGGTGGGTTTTTCAACCAATGTTTCACTTGGATCTGTGATTTGCCATCAAATTAGTTGGGCTCCCAAAACTTTAGAAGGGAAAAGTTTGTGCGATATCATATAGCTTTAGCTTCAATTGATGTCCTTAGTTGCAAGAAATGCCCTCAGATCACGAATTTTAGGTGTGATATTGGCACCTACATCACCCATACCATACACGACACTCTGCAAGAAATGCCAGACTTGGCAACATTGCCGTTGGTAGTCAACATCGAATACAAAAGTACTATTGAACGCTACATCTACAGCAGCAAGCAGGCTTGCTGTCTCGATGGCGTGCCTCTCGACTATCACGTATGTCTGTGCAGGGTTGATCTTGCTACCCCTGGCCATTATGAACGGTTGGGAGCGCTGCTGGCCGTCGATCGACTTCATGAATTCCTCAATGTTCACCACCTCCTGTTTTGCAATAGAACAGAGAAACAAAACTCCCCCTGTACTTATGATTGTTTCAATTGTTATCTTTTTATGATTACATGCAATTATTAGGCTCATAGTTAACTTTGCTCGGGAGAAGCATGTAGCTTTCCCTGCATACTATCATCTAATGTGATACAATCAATTTTGTTAATTTAACTTTTAGTGAAGGGACAATTACATGAGCATCAAATAACATTATAATTTCAAACTTCTCACTTGGAGTAACATACTACTATAACTTGATGAAAGTTCTAAGTATACAAACATTTAAAATCCCAATAATAATACCGCTGCTTCTGCCAGATATAACTGTTGTTCTTTGATAATAAAAACAAAATGCCTAAGCACTTATATGGCCGACTCCACAAAACCAAAGTTTAAAAAAAAAATCATATTGCAGCGATGATATGCATGGCGGTTTCTGTAATCTTCTCTGCCAATACTGAATCAAAACACTTACATTTGCACCTTTATACAGCAAGAACTAAGATACAGGAAAATTATGTGGGGCTCTACAGTGACTTTACCCTCTATTATACGATTAAAAGCAAAATACAAGTATTTGAACCCTAACCTTTAGTAATCTTTACTAAGCAAATGTTGATATTAAACGAGAAGTTGCACAATCGCACACAATTAGGCACAGAGCATGAACACCACAAAGGATTCTGCAACAAATGACACAGCACAGCAACAAAAAGCCATGCCCATTCTAGTGACATTTGGATTTGACAGTATGGCTTTGTGCTGTGCTGTGACATTTGTTGAGTCACCCCTTGTGGTGTTCATGGCTAACTAAACTGTGTTTTTTTTTTGTTGCAAAATCTGCAACCTCTTTTATGTTGAAATGTTAAATTAGTAGAGGTTACTGAATGATATATAGCTGCATGTGTTTAAATGTGTTTTTACATTTTTCACTGGTAAGTTTCTTTTGATGCTCATTATATTGCCACACCTGTGAAAGTTTATTAGGTCGATTAGCCCCCCACTTTGACCAAGTGATAATGGGCAAAACAAAAATATTCATGATCAGAATATTTTTTCACCGTATAAAGTATACACCTCTGTTTCCACCTGCATCCTATACAACTTGCATGGTTTGTATTAGAGTATAGCTGTTGATTTAATTTACGACATACTTACGGGCTGAACATCTATGAAAGAGTCGAGCGTCTCCTGCACACTGCACACACCACCCTTAAGAAGCTTTTCTTCCACGTAGAATAGCTGGTAGGAGGACCAAGGCAAGGTTTGTCTTCTCTTCTGTGGAGGGGAAATTTAAAAAAAAGGAATGTTTCAGGTAGCCAACATTTATAACTGTGTATAAACGGACTGATGAACATAAATCTGACACTGTGGGCTTCACAGAATGGCAGCATGCTGGCCCATTACTTGCACAGATGTTACAATCCTTAAAAAAAGCCTGCACTGCATGGGAACTGGACAGCAGCATACCGGACATGAACATTTGTTGGCCTTGAAATCTTATCTAAAGAATCACATGAAATATAATTTTGCAAATTCAAAGGCAAATCATATGATACTATTATTATTGACTGTAACCCCTAAACATCATGCCTTAGTGTCATGAAACAAGATCAATGCATATAAAATCTCACCAGGGTTCAGCCTCTCTGCATCTATTCCATCAAGATGTAGTGCTGCCTTCCAGAGTACGGAACGGTTGGCGTATTGGATAATCTGCTCCTTATACTGTGGCCACTTTACGTACAAGCTGTTCTCTTTTCCTTCATGGAATGTCTTGAAGTCTTGCTCAACCTGTGAGATACAAAAAAAAAAAAGTTATTTTTTACTAATTCCTGATGATCAAGGTTTTTTTTTATAACATTCCATGGGTAGAAGGCTAAGAGAATATACTTGTTCCAATTTGAGAACAGTAGTTTGTAAACAAGAACTGAGCAGATCTTTTTATTTTCTTTGAGTTCAAAGACTGGCCACCACGCACCATGAAAAAAAACAAAGAAAATTAAAAGAAATCTCTTGACGTCTTGTTTCCAAAATTTGAACGGAGTAATTTTCAGGCAAAAGAGATTCTACCAATAAATTGAGGTGGGTGTGCAAATCAGGCTTTAAAAGTATACAAAGGATGACAAATTCCAAGAGTACAGAGGTTTTCTACAAAAATGCATTTGCTTCTAGCCAGACATATGTTATTTAATTTAATTTCATCGCCAAAACTGAGGTAGGGATAAGAAACAATTCAGAATTATGTAGCTGTCAGGAACTTAAAAGCACAAACAAAATATATCTTCTTAAAACAATTGAAAAAGCTCTTTGTATCACTAAACAAAATGTTGATGAAATTGATTTGTACTATCTTCTGCAGAAAAAAACATTCCATTTAACACAATTCAGTATAATTCTTTAGGTTGCTCTTAGGTAGAATATTAAAACCTTGTCAAAAAGTCAGCTCTTTACCATCTCTGCTTGCATCATGTGGGGATACTCTGTCAGGATGGTGCTGATATTGTCCAAATGAGCTTTTATCCACTTCTGTCTGTGCTTTACTGTTTCCTTCATGTAGGCAACAACCTGTTCTCGTGGCTGCTTATTATGTTTCAGCCATTCAATTTTACAGGCAGTATCTTCATCAACTTCTGGAGGCCCCTGATCCTCTGCCGAAGGTTCTGGAGTAAACATGCAATTTACAGGAAACATAATTGCATGACATTCTTGATTTTCTTATACAGGTGTCTGCTACCTTCAGCTGCTTCTTATGACTTTTTAAAGTCATTGTAAAATATACTGTCTACCAGAAAAAAATGAAAAAATAGTTTAATAATCTCACAATGCAAATATAAATTTCTTTAAATAAAAACAATTCCAAAGCATTAAGTCAAATAAATTAGTTTTGTTTAACATGTATATATGCATTTAGAAATGGAGAAGAATGTATACTGGAACCAAGAATTTATGTGAATTAGCTCTCCTTTAACCTCATAAAAATCAAACCCAAAATCTTATCAGGTGACTGACTGGCATAACTATTTGAAAGTACAGACTAGCTGTTATTTAATACAAGCAGGAGACAATTAACCAAACGTCTTTAAAATAAAAAACCTGTTATTGATACCTGATGACTGAGTTTCGGTTGGCATTGGTTTGACGATCTGTTTTACTGCTGAGGAGGCAACATTTTCTGCAGCTTTGGTAATCTTTTCTTGTATATGATCTACAAAATTATCAAAAATTTCCTCTACATTTTCCAGAACTTCTTCCACAAATGACGTAGGCACACGAGATGAATTTCTTAATTTTGCTATCAACAGAGCAGCTTCATTGGCATGTGGTGTTTTTTCCTCCTTATCTCCTCCTTCAATCACAATCTCTTCGGTGTCCTGTTCTTCACTGTTATGCGTGGCTTCTTCTTCATAGAGTGTTTGATTGTTTACATCTACATTTGTTTGTCCATCATTATTTCTTTCTCGTGAGTGCTTAGATATCAAATGTTTTTTGAACCCACCTAATGTGTTGAAATGGCTTCTACACTGCTTTTGAAAACATGTTACATGCACTCCACGCCCATAGCGAATTCGATGGGAATGTTTAAAATGAAAGAACAGGGATTGGATTCCTCCAAAAGATTTCAAGCATTTGAAGCATTTAAAAGCCATATGTGTACCTCTTCTCTCCATCCTTTGGTGAACTTGATTCTTGTTCCAATCTTTGGAATGAGCTCCTTGATGCTATCTTCATCGAGGTCTGGTAGGACTTGGATGTCAATATCATTGTCTGGAGGCAAGAAAATGAGAAACAAAGAAAACAAAAAAACTTGTATTAGAGGGGAAATATTTAAATGTCTAAATTGATAAGCTACTTACCAATAAATTGTGTGAAATATTTATCATCTGGTTAATTATTAAAGAGTGATATTCAAATTTCTGTGAACAATCATACGTATTTCAGCTATACAGAGTGTCCCATTTGACCTTTGACCTACATATGTGACCTTTGACCAAACCATATTATAGAGGTCGGTATATAGGGCATCTACCAATCAAGTTTGGTTACAAACAGATGCAGGGTTGGAAAGTTATTGACCCTAGCTTACCCCCAAAACTTCACATTGACCCTCATTTGACCTTTGACCCCAGCATATCATGGAGGTCAATGAGCATCTACCAACCAAGTTTGGTTACAGTTAGAGGGTTGGAAATTATAGTTATTCAAACTTTTAAAAGTGTCACGGACAGACGAAAAACCGACGGACGGACGCATTTTGGATCCCTTAGTTTCACTCCACCTATGCCTGGTGGGCTCGACCAAAAAAAGGGGGCTGTAAAATCTCAATATCAGTTATAAACAAAAACAAATATGATGCAGGGTATGCCCCTGTTCTATGATTATGGAAACCCTAAACAAACAAAAGAACGTGGCTTACGTGGGTAAGAAAAAAAACACAAACAAAATGCTCCACGAAAAACATAAACAACAAAAAATGAAAAAAACAAATGAAAAAGGGGGAGGGGGAAGGGGTTCGTCCCCCAATAATGAACACCCTTAACAAAAAATTAAAAAAATAACAATAATAATAATAGGCATTTCTATAGCGCCGCATCTATCTAGATAATTCTATTCCGAGGCACATTTATTATTACCCCAGCTTTAGCCTAGCAGCCGTTTATACAGGGCTCCAGCATTTCAAGGAATTAATTCCTGCCAGGTACCCATTTACATCACCTGGGTTGAGTGTGGCAAATGTAGATCAATGTCTTGCCAAAGGACATTAGTGCCGCGGCGGGACTCAAACCGCGGACCTTGCGATCGACATTGTTCTATCCCTTATTGTTGAACGCCAAACAAGGTAGCAGCAACTCCCCTCCTTTAATGTCTTTGGTATGACGCAGCTGGAGTTCGAACCCACAACCTCCTGGTTGTGAGGCGGACGCTCTACTGACTGAGCCAACACACCGGTTTTATAAGTTTTATTTACTGCAGTCGATCTGCCTATGGCATAGAGCAAGTGGTCCGTGTGTATATTTCTAGCCGAAACTCCATCGATCTATGCCTAGATCTATCATCTAGGCCTAAAATCTAGATTCTAAATAGGTCTAATTGCAACTCAAAAAACACACACACAAAGTCAAAACATCACTTTATTTCATCAAACAAAAATAATATTAATAACATCATTAAATTTCCAATAGTCTACAGAAAGTGAATATTTGTAATTTGTTGAGATAACTGCATAATTAATTGGTTTAGGTTTCTAGATAGCCTAGATCTAGTGCATGCCATATGGTACTATATGCCTGGCCCTGCATTACCATGGTCATGCTGCATGGTATGGGCATGCATAGCGCATAGGCGATAGCCTGTAGTATAGACCTACTCATTACCTGTCGTTTAAGTGTTAGCGAATATGACTGACCTTTGCACGTTTTTAACAGCTCAGAAACGCCCCATTTGTTTAACAAGGCCTCTAGGTCCAGATCCATATGGGCAGGACTGTCCATATCCACATCATCGTCATATTCGAAGTCCATGACTTGTTTCTATAACTTCCATCCAGGCCAGCGGATGATATCTGGCCGACTCGATACGTACGTGCACGTGCGCGCATGCTAGCGCTAGACATACATCATGCGTACAGTACACACGTACACGCGCCGCGCGTGTAAACTTACGTGCGCGCACGTACATGATTAAATTGTGTGCGAGATCGCCACGCGTGCATAAATATGCCATTATATGGGCGAAGCATGCCCAGTTATGGTGAAATAAATGCTCGAAACGTGGTTCAGCCAGCCATCGCGCGCCAGTATTACGTCTATGGCAACGGAAGCTAGCGCAATTACGTAACATGAAATACACTATGTGTTCGATATGTACAATGCTGCATGCATGTTGTTGTTATTTGTTTTATTTATTTGCATTCAGTAGTGAATTTTTGAGCCATAAGTATTTGCGCCCCTTTGCTAATTGCGCCAAAATTATGCCTAGTTTTGGGTAAAACTTCCCCAACTAATGCATCATAAAAACAGAAAATTATGCACTGTAAAAAAAGTTGGGCAGATGTTTCTGGGTAAATCAAAGTTGGGCAAATTTTGTCCGATAATTGGGTTATTTTCTCCCAACCGTTTACTATAGAAATTACCCAATGAAAGTTAAAAAATAGATTGGGTAATGGCATTGGGCAAATTAGAGTTGGGCTATTTTTGTCCAACATTTGGGTTATTTTCTCCCAACTATTTATACTACATGTATTTACCCAATTAAATATTCAAAATAAGTTGGGTAGATGTAACTGGGCAAACGTAAGTCGGGCAACATTATAACTCAACAATAGGATTATATTTGTTAATTAAAAGTGGCGTGGACGAGTGGATTATGTCACAGGACTAGGCCTATATATTGCGAAGTTCGCGGTTTTCGCTGCGGCTCTATCTCCTTTTGCATATTAATTATCCAACTTATTTGCCCAACTAGTCTGTTCCTAACGCTACACATTATGGTGAGAATTGGGTAAATTTTTTTTGGTTAAAAGTTGGGTATTTTCTTTTTATCCAACACTGGTAAATCACGCAAAATCTTTAATTTACCCAACAGTTGGTTAGACACATAATCGCCCTCATGTTGGGTACAAATTGGGCAATTTTTTGCGCAATATTTGTTTAGAGTGTGCCTATACTTGCTATGTTGGGTATATAGTTACCCATAGTTGTAGGTTAAAATATGCCCAATTTGGTTTTATCCATTCATTAATTGGTGTTTACCCAGTATATAGGCATTATGTTTTGTTTTCATGATGAGTAAATGCATATAGTAAATAGTTGGGGAAGTTTTACCCAGTCGTAGGTATATTTATGCCCAATTTGTATTTTCCCAGTGCTGATTGCCCAGTATGTAGGCATTTCTCTTTTCTCCCATTTCTCCCTACGTAGGGTAAATGCGTGTAGTAAAAAGGCTGGGAAAGATTTACCCAACCTTTGCCCAATTTCCATTTACCCAGTGGAGTTTACCCAATATTTTTAAGAGTGTATGAGTATTTACAATAACATACTTCTGTTCAAAATTCATCCAGCCTCTCAATATTATTTTCTAGCCTTTTGATAATTCTGGTCCAGAAAACAAAACAAACATAACGCAAATAAAACTATAGCGCCCTCATATTACAGAGAAATTATGTTGAAGAAATGATGGACGCGGCAATGATGTTCACCTTATTGATCTGTTGTTTAGGCAGGCCCCTTTAAATCTGTTGCCTTCAAGCTTGATCGGAGAAAGAAAAAGAGGGGGGGGGGAAGAGAGAGAGAGAGAGAGAGAGAGAGATAGAGAAAAAGAGATACAAGGACTCAATAGGACATTCCAATTTTGCAAACTCCATTTTGTATTTCCGACATCTTTAAATGAATAAATTATCCTAATTTCATGATTAATCTTTGTTCTTAATTCTTATTTGACGAGTTTCATACAATGTAACTTCTGTGGAAATAATGGAAAAAGTAGGCAATAATATTCTCGTTTATATGAATATAATATGAATCTACACTAAGCGTTAGTCCGTAAAGTCTAATAACAAAAAAGGTGAATGTCCCTAACGAAACAAAATAATTGCTTACATTATTAAAGTAATAGATAACATAAATATTATTAACTTCTCTTACATACAGTAAATGTCTATTCCAAGTTATTCGCCTACGACGATAAAGTAATATCAAGTCACCATACCTGACATCTATCATATCACCTAACCTCGAAGTGTTCAAATAAAGTCGATGTCATTTCTTCACGTCAACCAAGTCCCAATCCACAAGAATCCCATGACGAATAGGCTTACCACTCTCTTTTTAAAATGAAACATGCATAATTTGTGTTTGGGTAGGGATGAAGTCCCCAGACCTGATTTCCAATTTGTTGGCAGCGGACGCGTCCATGTGATGCGGGAGTATGATACGACAAGCGACGCTAATCGCCTCAATATTTCATCATTCACGACCTTTTGGGATCCCCTACTGGTATGTGGTGAGCATGACCAAGATGGCGTGGCCGTCACACTCTGGTTTGGCTTTTACGCGCCATTCTCTCGATGATATCAAGCAGTGAGAAGTGAAATGTAAAGGTAAACAAGAAAAACTGTACAACGGTAGGTTCTACCAGTGCAGAAAGCGGGTATTTGTATCTTATGGTTGGTATTGTGAGCAAACAAGGAAATCAAAATTTATATACACATGTATTAGCTGTATGGTTAAATTGTTTTGTGTCTTCATTGTGGCATAATTTAGTTTTTTAAATACTTAAGATGCAAACTATTTCTTTAGGTAAGTATCACCTGATATCATTAATGTTTCACCAACTGGGAAACTGCACACCTTATCTAATATCAACCAATCCTTTTCGGTTTAATGGCAGAATTTAATAAAGTTGACATGTCAACATCTCACTGCAGTCTGCAGTTGAGCTTTTTCTGCGCCAACTTGCTCACAATATGCCTATCTCATAGAGTTAGATTTACATCTCAACGATTGCTCCCTACATTATTGGAAAGGAATTGCCCCCTTGGTTCAGGATAAATTACATCTTGGATAGCACAGCTCGCCATGCCAGCGTAGGCCTACAATCCCACAGTGATTGCAATCCAATTACGTTTCTTGTAAAGGTAACGAATGAAAATAATGTTTGTTGACAAGCCAGAGGTAGACCAATGATTTATAGCGTAGAGTGACCGGTATGATTTTTTTGATTGTTCCTATTGTGACGTCATCCCTAGCGGGTGAATCCCTTAAGTCATATCTTGCAGATACAACCCATTTCATTTGACCTCTGCGTTTCTAGATATCGCAGTATATTATGATCCTCATCTTCATTACATATATTAGTTTTGGAACGGGGAAGACAATCTAGGGAAACAGAATTTGTGTACAAATCTCCCATAAAATGAGAGTCCACTAAAAAGGTTTGTTCTTAAATACGAGAATTGTAACAAACATAAGACAGGAAAAACCCGTTTCCACTCGCAGTCACCTTAGATAATAGCATATGATTTCGAATGTCCTGCAAGCATCCTTTCCATGCCCTTTCAAGCTTTCTTTCCAAGATCATTTCTTAACATCTGCATATAAAGTGTATTAGAGACACGTTTTTAAAGACTGTTTCCTGGGGAGGCTTATTTCCACGACGACATGTCTTCTCGTTAGCCATATTGCAGAGAGCGTCCCCGTACGTAACAAGCCCTTGTCTTGCAGAGTCAGTGCTGGTCTGTCTGCTAACCATCAAACAGATAATGGAATTTCAATGATGAATTAAGCCATCTATCTAGCGCGTGTTTAGGTTTGACTGATGGGCCAGAGTTCCTTCATGACATTTTCCTGCTGTGCCCCTTACACATGACGCCGGGCGGCCACATTTCCTAAAATACCCGGTCGTAAAATGTTCATCCTTCTTGTGTTATATTCCAAATAGGTCGTGGTAATTCCCAGACTTCCCAAGCACAGTCATTTGGCAACGATTAGCACGATTCCAATTTAAACTTAATATTGAATACTGGTAGTATGGTGTTGCATGTTTGAAAGTAATTCTAAATTTTTAATCATGGGTTGTTTGGATCACCAACACATAAACAAAATGAGAATGTATACTAGCAACTAAATTATACTGAAAAGTGCAACTTACTTTTTTGGTAAATACGTCGGTGGTCGGACCTTAGTTTCCTTATTTATTTTCCTCATTAGCCAGCGCTTTTTTCAAAAAGCTCCTATCATAATCGTTAAGGAAATATCACTTTTCTTTAACGTGTAGTGTATTTTTCATGATAGAGTGTATTTCTCGTCATTACGAGAACTCAATATTCCTTACATTTTCAACATTAGTACGTAAAAATGAAAAAGTCTCAATATCACCGCTACCGTAAAATAATTTGCGAAATGTCTGTAAGTGAATCTAAAGCAACATTTTTATAGGTAGGTTGCTTCAAAAAGAAAAATGTAAACAAAAACGAAAGTTCGTCAGAAATCACATTTACTAAAACGACATGAATGTTCTACTGCACAAAATGCGGTCGGGAGGAAAAGCTCATTCTCGCCACTATTACTCAGTTATTACACATTTCAACAAAAATCTTTTGGCAGGGATCATTTATTTGTAGTCCTGAGCAGTAAGTAAAATATGCTTAAATCTGTGTGTGTTTTCTTATCCATCATTTCCTGAATTTTTGATTGCCTATAGCCTGTAAAAGATACCCAGTCATCCCTGAAATTGTATTGTGATATATGAGCGTAGAATTAAACGACAAGTGCGGCCAATGTGCGGCTCACAGCTTTACAAGAAAACCGACACTTTCCGGATACGGGCACTTTAGTAATCACCCATCCTCATATTCCCTGCTCCAACATCCAGGGTTTAACTTAACACTTTACATGCTACGCAAATATTCTCCCTGTACTACATTGTATTTATCAAGGGTTAGATTTATATAAAATCCTTCGAGAATATTTAACTGTTTCTAGCGCAAAATTAATCTATACCGGTGTTAAAAGGGCTGTCATGGAGCTAATTGAGACCGGATATTTGTTAATTTTGCAAAGCCATTTTGTTAAACAAACCAATACTTCTGTCAAGAGGTGCCTATTCTTTTGTGCCAAACTACACATGTGACAAACTAGCGACCTTCCAGAGAGGCGAAGAAAGCACCATTAGTCTTAATCTTATGAACAGTTCTTCCCACAAGGCACAACAGAGGAGATCAATGACGACGAAAGTCTCTCTCATGCTTTCAGAACGATGAGCAAGAGTCAATATTGGACAATGATCGATGGTCACCATTTGTACCATAGTGCATTGGAGAGATCCTTGTTCTTTGTCGTTCGTTTCAAAGACATAAGATTAATCACAGAGGATCAAGGATAACAACATTCCCTAGATGTACAAATACTTGTGGGGATCCAGTCATTTGCATTCATTCTTAGTGACTATTCTGCGGGGAAGCCCTGAATATTATGTTAAGTTCTGCTTTGAAGAGTGAGCAGATTTTAAAGAATTCAAAAGTTGCCCAATTTGTGTATAGAAGGACTCAATTGTGTAAAAACAGCTATATCCATATTTTCAAGTAATCAATATATAATTCTGGCTGCTTTCATAACCTGGTGATAAAAATGCGTGTATACATGTACAGATTGTATAAAAGCTCATATGGCTATCGTAATCATATGTGGTTGTACGAATCAATATTCGAGTGACAATAACGGTTGCGTGGTCAATTACTTCAAAACAACCGCTCCCCCCCCCAAAAAAAAAAAAAAAAAAAACGAATTCCTATAGTTATTCCTTGACCCAAATCTATACCTACAGAAACCTTTAAACTAAACCTGAACAAAATATAAACCCCATTGCAACCCAAGTAATAATCATGAAACATTTTATGAAAATGGTAAGGAAATAATCCTAGGACCAAATTTTGAAAGACCAAAACATCGGATCATCTTTTCTATATGAGTGTGTATCATCCAATTTTATGTCTACTAATATGTTTCCAAATCTATGTTTCCCATTCTGTGGTTTTAATTTTGAAAAAAATATAACATGTTTTTCTACACATGTAAATTGATGGGCCTAGACGCAGATAGTAATCATATTGCAAATGAGAAAGAAGATTAGCGTCGATTATGCTCTTACAGGAGGCTATTACCCCACCCCCACAAAATTGATTATGTAAGATGCATCATGACTGTGCACCTTATGATTTCGATTAATCAAAACACAGGCCTAGAATGGATCGACGCCCTATATAAACTTAATGATTCACATCAAGTTTTATTCATCACGGAAAATTGAACAGTGATTGATAACAACATATCCATTGAAAATGAAGGCAGAATTTATAGAGTAAAGAAATACAAATGCCATCTGTCGAATTCGTAGTATTCATATCTAATATATTATGTGCTATGGGTTTCCTGTTCTACTTTCAGGTAAACCTATAGTTAACGTCAATCACTGCTTCATGATACAAGGTGCTTAACACAATTGGAGCGTGCACCCATTTTCATTAAAAATCACTGAGCCAAAAAGGCAAATAAACCCCTGCATACTGGCGCAGTTGAATTGAAATGGAAAAACACCTCCCACAAACACCGTGAATATGTTTATAGGCCAATAGCTGACACTTTCTTTTCTTCGACTACTGAACAGAATGTTCGATTGTTGTGAGAAATTCAACAATTCAATAGCCCAGGGGAACCGGAAATGTATTTCTGCAACTGTTAGAGGGCATGTAATTGCAGACGAAGGGATAAAAAACAACCTGTTGTGTGTAAAGGATATTATTGAGCGAAACTATAGCAGAAATCGGCCTTGTTTAATGCACTTTGACGTTATCAATCAAGATCTGTAAAACCCGTTTTCAGCCATGATGTGACCGCCAAAATGTTAAGGCGCCATACATATTGCGAACGATAAAAACGTATCTCGCTTTGGTACATGGCTATCCAAAAGAATGATGAAGACTTGTTTAAGTTCAGGTAACAAAATGCTTATGCACTGAATTTTCTTGTCCTTAAAGAAAATACTTAGGAATGCTCCGAATCATTCTTAGTTCAAATTCTAAGTTTTTAATAAAAAGTCTAGAATTAGAAAATTCGTTTCTATTCGTTTCTTCATTATCATTATCGCGGAATCGGGTCTCAAAATTTCGGATTTCCAATTGTATTATACATGCAAACAATTTACTAACAATTTGCATAATTGAAGCCTTTTCCTCATTTTCATTCGAATGTTTCAAGCCTTTTAGAAAGGAACCAGCTTTCTCAAATAGGTAGATCTAGAAGTTAATGTCAGATATCGAACTGGTATTTAAAAAAACGGTCAACTATTATTAAAGAAGCGGATAATTCCTTAAATATCGCTTCCCTACATGATAATCTCACTTGAGAAATTATATTTACTGTAGAGTATTATACCCTATGTGAATATAAATTGCAGTATATGACATCTTGTGAAGTGAGAGAAAATCGTTTTCCAATCATTCACTAGATTGCAACATTCCAGAAACCAATACAACCAGGCATCTCCATTCTAAAATCCTCACAGTGATTTAATCTGCTTGATTGCCCATTGCCAATCAATAACGCCTCTCAGAACATCATCAGGTCGCTTCATCGATCTCGAACTACCAAGAAATTGTATTCTTAAAAATTCTCAATAATACCATACACCGGAAACAAATGTAATCGAATCACGAAGTAGAGTTGTGATTAAACACAGTGCTATTCTCGCCCTCCCCTTTCCCCCTCCTTTCCTGTAGGTCTCTCTGCCTGACTCTTTCTTTTCTTTCTCCCTTTACTTTCTAGATAGGATTTTATATGCCTTTCATTTTTCCTTCTCTCTTACCCCCCACTCTCATTCTCTCTTGCTGTTACACTCCCCTACCCTCTACCTGCCTGTCAACATCTTTTCAGTTTGACCTTTTGCCCTTTTGCCCTTATCTAATTACTATTATATCATCCTCTCTTCCGCACGCCCTCTCTCAATCTCCATGGATTACTAAGTAAATACATATCATATAATTGAATATATAATTGCCCAATGCTGCATCGATCTGCAATACAAACACATTACTGGTATTAACATTAATCAACAAGATTAACGAAGGTCTCTTCACAAAATTACTTCCCTATTCATTCCTCTTTTCACTTGAAAGGTAGGTGGACCATATATTTTTGAAAGATAAAACACTTTAAGATAAGAACCTAATTTCTTTTTGGTCATAAACCAATCAATGTATGAAAGGATACAATTATAAAGTCAATATGTTTTTGAACAATCATGAACAATGAGACAGTATCTGCATCTTAACTCTTTTCCATTTATTCAAATTGTCTAAATCGTTCAGAATTGATCTGTATTATGCTTCCATATTTCCTTCTAAATTTCATCGTAAGTATCTTGAATTTTGATTTCTTTCAACCCCTGAAAATGGCATCTACTCTTGATACTTTGATGATTTTCATGCATTTACAGTTCATTTTCCAATAACACTTCTATTGACGTGAACAGTGTCTCTAGTTTGTGAATTACACTTTTTTTAACGTATTGAAATATTTTGCTCAATTGACTGTGAGTAGAGATGATGGCTCAATAAATCCAAATATATAGCTTCTTGGAATGCAGGTATAGTCAGTCACTCATGTTTCCTCTCATTAACAGTAAGGCATGCATACGCTTGCTTGAATGCTTTGACTATTGCAGGGTCATGTCAGCACAATCATATGGTAATTTGTTACATCGTCAACCTTACTAAAGCATTATGTGGCTATAAATATTATTCGATGGCTTTCACATCCCTTCCCCTGTCCCTGTAATATCCGATTAATCTGTATACAGGCTGTGATAAAGACTAAGTTGAATAGTAGTTAAGTGATGGCATTTGGTAATAAAAATGTCTCAAAGTTGTTTATAAGTTAGTTTGTTGACGATAAATAGACTCAATCTTGTTGGAAAATACATGCACGAGACGCAGAAATGGGAATAAGGGACTACACAAATATCTGGTATGAACGTTTAAGTCCAGCCCTTCAGGTATTTCTCGTCTTAATTTGAATATGAGAGCATTTGAAAAGAACAACTTTCGGGGAAATTTTTACGATGGTATTCGTTCGAACTAATATGAAATTAATTATAGTGCTCAAAATCATTTAATCTCGTGTGTTGTTTTCACCTTTACCAAAACTAAGCCTTTTAAATGAGAAGCGTTTGTAATGAGAAGCGTTTGTAAAAATATATGTAACGAAGAAGAATTAGCCACCATCTCTACAGGTTAATCCACTCTACATACATAACTTTTGTCTGTACCAGACACAAATAATACATTTGCAGTTGATAACATTTGACGATTGTATTGTGAAAAGCATTGGTATTCGGTACTTCAGGTCATTAAATATATTCTTGAATATTTATGGCTACGATCAAGCCACTTGATAGTCGCTCAAATCCCTTTGCTTTGACTCGAGAGCTATTGTTTTGAGAGAGAGATTGCGGAAAAAACAAACAAACAACATGACATGGAAAGGAATAGAAATATAGGAAGGAGAGGTTGAAAGAAACAAAGAAAGACGAAAAAAGGTTTTATCAAGAGAAAATTTCAAGAAACAAAATGTACATGTCTGAATGGAGATCGACTTAGCAAGTGATATAAAATATGATCCCATCTCACAAACCATACTTCTGTGGACATTTCCTAATGGACATTAAGAGAAACCAGTCTGTTGTGTATGCAACAGTGGTACACTTTCAGGCTGTTATACACAAAAGTGTTTGTGTGCGTGTGTGTGTGTGTGCGTGTGTGTGTGTGTGTGTGTGTGTACGACCTCATACCTTTCATTTATAACTGGCTACGCTATCAAACTGGCGATTTATCAAGGTACACATATACGCACCCACACGCACACACATCTAGGCGGCACGCACTCTTAGGCGGCACTAGGTTGTTATTAATCCATATTAAGAACAAACAACCAAATCAATTAGGTGTCATTAAATCACGGCGCGAGGTTAGTTTGTTATTCCACTACAAAATCAAAAGGACACCCAAGGGAGACGACCTTTCTAATAAAACCTGATCAACGTGTTCAACTTATAAAAATGCTAATAAAAAGGAGGCAATTTGAGAAATAATTGGATCAAGTTCTAGACCAGCACGGGAACGTGAAATTGGTAATTGGTGAAAAGAAATCCGCCTAACATAGAGCACGAGTAAAACTAGGTCAGAAATCATGTGACAAAGCTATCAATTGTAATTACCAAAGTATCAATAATAAATACTGGGCCAGTTTTGTTTTCTAACTAAATAAAATATCCAGTCATGGCGTCGAATCGAATGTTTGTGAAATAAGTTCATATCTACGACTGATAAGATATTGACACCGGGGATGGCAAAGCAGGACAACATTTGGAATTGTTCTTTTATCTGAAATGGGCACCCATTATGTGAGTTTTAGGTAAGATTGGTTATTACCATATGTCTCTTTGAGTTTTGATTTGAAAATACTCATTGTGAATCCTTAACACTCGTTAAGAGATGTTCGTTATTTACATGATTTTGACGACGGAACATAGAGCAATCTTCCATTCTGCATGCTCTCGTATAGCATCTCCGTACGCCACTGTGAAATCTACACATTTTTTGTCGTCCCACTCTGCCCGTATGCCTCCTCGTATAACACTGACAGTGTAAATAAAAACGCTCAGATGCATATTCATTGAACCTGTAGTATTGTTTTAGTAAGAAATAGCCACGGTCACAATCCAAACAAACAATATCTTATTGACGATCTACAAAACGCTTCCCCAAAAAATCAATACGTAAGTTATTGCTGCTATTATTAAAATGAAGAGTTTTTGTTCTGAAGTGTCCTCTTATACGAGTAATCTAAACTGTTTGTTCTGGAAAGAGATTTCCATACCCTACGTTTTTCCACTCATATGAGGATGCAATTTAGACAGCTGTCGAGTAAACAAGCTTCCGAAAAGCATGTAAAACAAAAGGCGGGAACTGATTTAAGAAAACTAGATCACGTGATGAGAAAGTTAGTGATGTCGTCTGCTCTGTCACTGCTAGTCACACTGATGGTATTATCCAATTCAGTTGGTATGCAGTAAAGCAATTTCTGTCAGGTGGGTCGCACGTTGCAAGGCTGCTTTATATACCTTTCCTGACTCATAATCATCAACATTCTCTCTCCCTTTCCATCATGACCGAGTTCACACTGAAAGATGTGAAATCTTTGATTTTGGACTATTCCGTCGATTCACTGTGTCTCTTCCACTCATTTTAACTGTGACTATCTTTTGAATTAAAGATCCTGATATCTCCTGACTCAGACGAAGGAAAAAAAGGAGATTAAAGAATTGAGTAAAGGCAGCGGTAATACGTATGTTCATAATTATGACAGACAAACAGAGGTGGCAACAACAACTCGTTCATACTGCCAGTATAACATATTAATTAATCACACGAGGTGAAAAACAGATTTTCATTATCATTCCAATGGCCCTTAGTGACCTATGCCTTTGTACACAATGAGAGAATAAAATACGGGCGTTCAGAGAGAAACGAGGTTAAGCGATTCTGGGAAATGCATAGTCTCCATAACAACCGGTTGAAGAACGTGTATTTACCCATTGTACCAAAATAAAGGTGGTCAACACGGAAGATGAAATGATTACGTACGACGAGAGAAGGTCATAGGTGACGGTCCTGTCTTCTTGTTAAATGTCACCATGACATATTGGTCACGTACTACCTGCAGTTTGTAGCAGCCATTTTTGTCCTTGTCTTATCCTTTCATTCTGTAGCGTGGGATACGTTTGTACTTTCAAACATCACTTCAATATATGCCCACCTGCAGCATTTCCTATTCGTGCACTAGAATCAAATACATTAGGACTCATTTTCAGTTTGAAACCATGAAGGTTTTGAAACATCTAGGTCAGAGATAAAAAGAAGAAAATAATTTGTAACGGGCACGGTAATGTCTGTTTTGGTAAGAATGTGGAACATGTTAGAAGCATCGATTGTTTGTGTAAACGTCCTCCCGTCTCCTGACACGCTTACATCAGGGGTCTGGTAGAGTATTTTCAAATATGGTAACATCGTTTGAGGATGTCTGGCAAATGATTTTCACTTTCCTATCATCAGTGACATCTTCTCGTCCTCCATCTTAACTTCTCATTTGTTTGATGAATCTCTCTAATCACAATCCATACCTCCCTCACACCCACTGTCTTTAGCTTTATCTCTCTCTCTATATTTCTCTCTCTCTCTTTCTCTCTCTCTCTGTTCCTGTTTCTCTTCGTGTAGGGATTATAGAAAATTGCCTCCCTCTTAATACTTGTATCTTATTTCTTATATTCAAAATATGGTTTATTTCATACTAATACTAAAGTATACATTTTCAAAAACTAATTTTTCTCACTTTACAAGTACCTATATGGAGAAAATAAAACATGTTAAAAACTATTATTTCTACACTATGTTACTTGACGAAGATTACTCAGTTTTTGAAGAAGTTGGCATCGCGGGCAATATTCAAATCAATTTTGCATTGCGTTTTATTTAATAATGTCACTCATTTACTCTTATATGCTGAGAGAAATGATAATTTTTGGGAAAATTACAAATTCATTTCCAATACATTTCTATAAAATCCAATCATTTTAATACTAACTTGAAAATACTAAATGCTACATTAATAAAGCCTAAAACACACCTCCTCAAACCTTTCGACGAAGTGATATGGTTTGATGGTATATAAAGGACTATTTTGAATAATGCGGAACGATCTGATGTGATATGCGACCATATGCCCACCTGAATCAGTACTGCCATTTGCATAAATACGGACTGTAAAACTGAATTAATATAACAAATATCAAGGTTTATGTACAACTTGCTGTATTCATTCAAAGCAAATCCACACCAGTACATTTGTCTTTCCAATGACAGCAACATCAACATGCTACATAATTCTTTCTTTCATCTACTGGAGTTTTTTTTAAATGGCAAACCTGGCGGACTGTCTCTGTCGCCCCAGTTTTTTCCTCCCCTTTTCTCTCTTTCTTTTCTAAAAGATACACCATACATTATGACCACAGTCCGGAGTAAACGATTTACTAGAGTAAACCATGCAGACACTCACAATTCGGATGTGTTGTAATACTATTTATTCATTACTTCAAGTCGTTCATCTTTATTGACTGTAATTTTCTGTCCATGCCCTTTAAGTCTTGGTTAGACGAACGCTGTGGCTAAGGCCTTGTCTGATCGCGAAACGTCAGTGATGATATGTGAAAAATGTAACGCCTGGCCATATGCATCAAAACCTCGACAAATAGATCGGCGGTTTATCATCACCTAGAGCTGTGAAATGGCTACATTCAAGCGTATAAAAAACGAAGTAATATAATCTGACTTCTTTACTTTTATTGTATGTTGTACTTATTGCTAAACATTTTGATTTAATGTCATTTGAAGCCACAGACGTAGTATACAAATATTTTATCGAGATTCAGCACAATTCCCAAGTTTCTTATGCAATGTATTGACATATGGTTACTTTCGCAAATTTAACATTGTTCATTAAAATCACGTACTCAATATAACTCGTAATATCGTTGTTCAATGTAATTATAATTATCGAGTTACAACACGATTCAGTTTGCGTGAAAATTGCCAAATTTTATTGCTTGAGGGTGATATCATTTGAGAATTTGTAATGACTCACGAGACACTATTGGGAACAAAAATGATGTAGATGCCTTAAAAAAATCACAATTTCAAAGTATTTGGAGAGCACAAGAATTCAAGAGAGAGAGAGAGAGGCAAATTATTATGCTTGGAACACCGGTCAATGATTGTGTATAGATTGTTAACACTGACTCTGGACAAGAAACGCGTTCACTGAAGACGAATCGCCGACTATTTATTTTTGTGTTTTCTCGCAGAAACAAAAACCTCGGGGCCAGTCAAAGAAAAGGAGAAAGGAGAAGAGGAGGAGAATAGGAAAAAAATGCGCATACCGAATTTCATTTGAGCTCGGTTGTCATAGGAACGCCTTCATTTTATTTCTCCGCAAGCTTTCTGCCACTCATTACAGCGAGATACCTACTGTGAAACACTATACCGTAGAGCATTTAAACTGTATCATGTAGGCGTTTATTGAGAATAAATTTGATGAAATGGAATGATACTGAAATACACATTGCTTCGGCTTAACATAATATATTTTTTCCTGCAGGGTATAATTCAAACTTGAATTATACTATCATTAAAATCGCTAGAAAAAAACATGTATTTAATACAAAGTAACAAGGAAAACGGCAGTACGTGATCTTTACAGGACGTGTAACTTTAAATATTTAATATAAATATACCATTCTTTTTCATTCCTGATAATTTATTCTTTTATCAGAAGTTTAATTGAGGTGAACGTGACATACGCCACTTTCCTATTTTTCAAGGGCCTTCTTAGGATATTCTGCTTTGAAAATGATACAATCCTCAAACAATCTGTAAGGAAGGAGCACTATTATGAATATTGTCTCAAATGCTTGTTAATAGGCCTATTAGGCATATGTGATTTTGTGGTCCTTTAATTTACCTGATTTCACTTAACGATTTTAATTTACCTATCAATATAATCTTCCTTGTAAATACTAATCATTTCTACTATTAATCTAATCACCACTGCCAATGCATCTCCTAGTATTCCATGAAATTCATGTTCATGTAATCATTCAAATTCATAGGCATACATTGATATGGCGGAAAAACTAGATTTAAAAAGGGAGACGTAATGCATTTCTTTTTACACGCATCAATGACTTGTAATAAATGTTCACCAAAAGCATGACATAGATGTACGGTAGACGCTTTTTCAGTCTCTTAGAACAAAATCAGGATCTCAAAATTATGTTACATAGGCTTTTTGCGATATTGTCTTATTTTCTTCATGGCAATAATGCACGTGTGCACACATGCACATACGCGATGTCATACATGGTGGCCAAACGCGCATGCATGATGCATAATGCCATTGTTCACGTGGTGATTGTGTATACACAACTGTCAGTGTGTAAAAGTATTTTCCTCCAAAAAGTATACAACGCATAAATCGCCCAGATGGTAATTGCTTCTCCACCGTATTTTTAGCTGCTCTACGCTGAGCATCTTGGATACGACATTTCTAAATCAACATTTACATCTGTGAGGGGCGGATTTAACTTCATTTCCACGTTCAAGTCAAACTCAATTTTCCTACTAATGATGATCTGTGAGTGTTTGTGCGAGTATAGCTAGCTGTTTAGAAAGCTTACGCGCCATGAGTAAAAATCAATTCATTTAAGGAAACACCTATACTAATGAATGTTATCCGATGAATCGAGTTATTAAAAGGATCCGCGTGATTTCTCTGCAAGTATTTTAGCAATGCAATAAATTGTCTTTAAGGATTTTGTGAGAATTATTTTTGTGTAACATGGGAGAACTCTCAATGAGATTTTAGTTAATTTGTGTAGCAGTCACATGAAATTGGCGTTCTATAATAATCTTTTTAAAAATAAAATCCTTGTCATTTGATTGGATGAATGTTGGTCACATGATATTCAATAAATAATTTATTGGACGACTAAGTCATTGAGCCTGCAATTTTGGTCATAAATGCATTTCTTTCTATTCAGCGTGCATTTTTGGTTGTATGCGACCCGTATTGTTTTCCGTAGTTGTGACGTTGCACTGCAGCACAACCTTTGACACATACATTCACAAGCAGACGACATGGCTCATCATGCCGGCCGGTATGAACAACAAATTTAGATGTTATGTAAAACTAATATTTAAATGTTTTTAATTCGTTCAATAGTGCGAATATTTTCATTCGTTGAAAGATTAACGTTCTATTGAACTCATAAACATTCACTATTTGCATACTAATACCGAAGTACCATCATCCTCCTAATATCCATCAAACTCTCCTTTATCCCCATCTATATGCTATCACTATTTTGTTAACAATCGGGTGAACGGTTACACGTAATCAGTAGACTAACCTTTCAGTAAAATATAAAGTCTATATTATTCATTTAATTTAGAACAAGAGTATAATTATTGTATGATCTTTTCCGTAAGCAAATATCTTTAGAAATGGAAAAAAAAAATGATTTTAAGCCTATTTCAAATCAACGGCAATATCAAGGAGCGCATTATATCAGATGTAGAAATACCGAGGATGCTTAGAGCGGTTTTCTCGAAAGATGTTTTGTCTTATTCTGCGACAAACGTCCGAAAATGGGGGATAATTCGCGAATATTGAGCGCCTAAAGACTTAATCAGATCGACTAATCCATCTGATATTGTGTTCTGTAGCATTCGTTACACTGGGCGAGAGTATATTAAGGTTATTGCTCAGGTTTAGTTCTATATTTACTAAGCGTGGGATGAAAACTAGAAGACATAATATTTACAAAGAAGTCCAGTGGACTACAAGAGCAAGATCCAAACAGCAGTCATGAAAGGCCCTAGAACAGACATCAACATTTTCATGTAGCGCTAAACATCCCACTTAGAATAAATAGAATGTATACACAATTCAACGTTTATGTTTTCTGTTTTGTCGCAGCGTTTTCTTCCATTGAGCTTGGCATCACCATCTTTTTTAAATTGTTTATTAAGCTCATTAAGAGATAAATATAATTTGTGTAACCCGTATATTGCAATTAATAGACATACCTTTTAATCTACGGTAGATGTAAACTAAGCGTACTTGAATTGGCAGAATTCTTCTTAAATGATGGAGGTATTAATAACCACACATCTTTTCACACATAAAATCCGTCACCATATATTATAAGCAAAAAGAAGATGAATTCTAAATATTAGAACAGAACAAATATTTAAACTGTTCAATACTAGGCTTTGTTAATAAATAATTCTGAATAAGAAAGTAGCTTACATTAACCCAGAAAGTTATGTTTTTGGCGCGATTATTACCACTCAAATTTTGTCAAAGGCAACAAGTGAATTCAGAATTAAACTAGTCTCTATTCAAAGCATATAGAAGTCCTTGAAATCTAAATAATCGATAGACTTCCGATCCAGGTGTTTCGCTTCTATTAATTATATTTCCAACTGCGAAATAAAAGGAGGATGACTATAGTTTGGCGAGTAGTCTATTGATTTGACATTTACGACTGCTAGCTGATGGGACTAGATCCATGCAACATTTTCACTTCATTACCACAACCCCGGAAGTAAAGATTCATATTGTTTACGTTTTAAAGCTACCGTAGCACCTGCCTTAAGCTGGGCGACAAGCGGGATTTTAGAATCAGAAACTAATATCGGCGGGCAGGTTCAACATACTTCTGAGATTATGACAATGATTTCATTTTAGGTTACTTTCTCCTACGACACGAGATAGAGAAGAAGCGTTATAAAACAATATAAATTACTGACGTCATTTCAATGTTCCATTTCTAGAGAAACTTGAAAAGAAAATAACCTAAAAAACTGAAAACTAAAAAAACAAAACACAATAACTCATGAAACCGTTTGGACACTGAAGAAAAGGAATACATATATTAACCACTCTACAGGGTTGTTTGGAGCAATTTTGAAACATTATTTTGATGGCAATGTACAGAGTATACGAAAGCGTGAACCATTATTTTATCATCAAATATAATATCAATGTTTTCAAAATTATGTAAATGGTTGGCGTTTTCAGATAAAAACATCCATTTAATAGCCTCTGTCATGGTAGACGGAGTTATCGTGAGGAAGTTCTAAGCAAAAAAACTGCAACCTAGTTTTTCATTCGCCATCTATTTAACATTCTTGTTAACATGTTTTTTTAAACAGAATATTCAGTTTCTAATTTTTTCCATGCATGCTGCAAATCATCATAATTTTTTCCCCAATATGAAATGTAATCCTAAATACATGATAGGAAATGAAGGACAATATAATGAGATATAAAATGAACATCAAAAGTCACAAACTATTGATCACCATTATATTAATGAAAGCCGCGTAGAAAAAAAGTCGTTTGAGCTATTACAGCGTTCTAGGTGATTATGGAACCGTCTTCAAAATCGATTTTATAAAAACAAATTTCTTTTTTAAAAGCAAAACGTGCAAAGACATGGTTTCAGACGCACCAAAAAAAAAGAACAATCTTGAAAAAGTTCGTTGTGTGTCTGTATCGCATAACACATGGATGCAAATTCTAATATCTTTATCATCTCACCATGTGAGCATTCAATGCTAATATTCATCTCTCTTTATCTCTTTCTCTCCCTATCCCTCTTTATCTCCAATCTCCCTCTCTCCCCCTCTCCCTCTCTCCTCTCGGCTCTCCTTTTCTCTCTATATTATAATTCCTCCCTTACTATATCTTTCTCAGTCTCTCTTTTAACCCTCTAACCACTTCCTCCTACACCTCCTCCCTTTTCGTCTCTCTCTCCCTCGCTCTATAGCATTAACAAATTCAAATATAACATAACATGGGCTTCTTTAAGCTTGAATACTAGTACCTTCTGCATGAATGATAGCGTCTAAAATAAAGTAGCATTCGGTAGGTATGCGATTCTAAAACCAATCACTACATCTCCTCCTGAATATGGGTGGGTTGTCTTGAATCTGTATTCCCTCTTTTAAATTAGTTTTTGGATTGATTGAAAACACTTCGTTTGTCTCGACTCTTTCATTGATTTGTCAGCTTTGTCTATCTTTTTATACTTCATCGTATGTAAATTGTACCTCGCTTTCCCTGTCACATATTTCCTTCTCGTTCTTCTGTCTCTCGCAATGTCTATAAATACACCATCTCATTTTCTCGCTCGTTTCCTTGCTTGCTTCCATTCCTTCTTCTTTCTTTCATCTCCCTCATCAGGGATATAGTTTCTGGTTGTGTGTACCTAACGTGCAGGCAGGCAGCTGGTAGCTGATCTGAGACAATCTTCAATTGATGAGCGAGGCAGAGCCAACATTGCCCACAAAAGTACACAGCAAACATGTGGAGGACAGCACGCTCGCATTGGACTACCGTGCTAATCGATGCTAGTGACTTCGCTCTCAAGTTTGTCCGATCTATATCAGCCCATTCAACAACAACAAAAATCAAACCGTTTCGTATGTTTCAATATGCTTGAAAATATGGTTAACCATGAATATTTTTTTAATAATAAGATTGTTATCTTGGCCAGAAGGACTTATCTCATGTAAACGAAAGGTCATGCTATGATTGCTACGATGCAAATCTGTGCATCCATTGTGTACATAGACCATCTAAAATGCATCAATTTCTTTTAAAGAGGAAAATCAGTATACAGCAGATGCATTGTTAATAACTTATAGCATAATGGTTTCAATGATTAAATGATCTCCAATAACTTATAGGTGAGAGCGAAGGGTGCCTGATTGTTGATAAGCACTGAATATTGAAGATCAACTACATTTCCCGAAATTTGGTTCTATCCATTTCTTATAATAGTTTATATTAAACATCTACAATGACCTGTGAATTTTCATTTTTACTATGGAAATGCGTTTTTTTTTGTTTTTGTTGACGGGCTGTAGGGGCTATGGTTACAATTTTTTCGACTCCGTCTTCAAACTGAACGAAACTATTTCGACAAAAAAAAATTACTAATTATGGTCGGTTGCTAGTATCAGGACTCCTGCAGCTGATGCATTGTATAGTTTTCATTAATATGAGCTTGTACTGACACTCACGCATATTATCTCTCTCACAAAATATTTCAAAATCTTTCTAACAATCATGTTTCCGCTTCCCCCTCCCTTCGTTTTTATCTCGCTCTCTCTCTCTCTCTCTCTCTCTCTCTTCCTCTCCCTTTCTCTCTCTGAGGTCCTCCATCTGTAAAGTCACTGCATCCACTCTTACAATTACCGTTGCTTGGGAGATGAAAGTCTATCCTTTAACCCTTTAATGACGTGGGGCTAGGCTCAGGATTCGGTTACTTCACAATCACCATCTTGATTGTATTGCAGATTAAGCCCGGGATGGGTTTAATACGAAGAGGATTAATGCCGCCTTACATCAAGGCCTTTATCTCATATTCATCCTACCGTAATGAAGAAGAGGAGTTGCCCTAGGAACGAGTAAGCGGGAGGAGGAGGGAGGGAGCAGGAGCGAAAGGGTCCATGTGAAATGGGGAGGAAAAGCACAAAACGTGAAGAAAATATTTACATTATATCATGGTTAATTTCGATAATGGTCAGGAAGTGGAAATAGCATTTATTATTCCTTCTGTTTCTTAATATAAAATGCAGTGTGTATATGAAAATTTCACATGCCTCACGAAAATTCGTAACAATTCTTTTAGGATAATCAGTATACTCGGCAATATTTGGATTCAATACTGTACTTCTATACATTAGGATATTTTGTCCGTATTGAAGAAAACAAAATCTTGAAATGCCAAATGAAGTGATGGCATATTAACTTTACCGCAGTTATGTGGAAGAGAAGGAATAAAGACGCGCGTGTCTTTATTGATTTGTGGCTTGTATTGAATCATCAAACAACGCTGTGGTAAAACGATTATTAATAGATATATAAAATGAGAGAGCCATCATCACACAAACAAGAGACATATGAACTGATGATTTCTATTAAGCAAACATTAGCATTTTTGAGACCATGCATGGATGTACGGTATTGTACAGATAGATGAATGAATACATACATTTCGATTCATAATATATCTGAATTATTTTCTCATATTTTTATTGATACACATTTTCAATTAAATTTATTTGAACAGTATTATACAAATAGTTATTGCACTGATAGCATTGTGAATAAGTTAATATTTGCATACTGACACATACTGGAGGAGAGGGATTCATGTAGAATTTCTGTTTTAAAAGGGCCCACGGGAGCCCTTAATTATTTCGATGCTTGGAGCTCATTATGAAAGATACTCCTCTCATCGGAATTAATTCAATTTTCACTTCTGAAACTCCACGAAACGACGGTATCTATTCATATAGATATGTCTCTCAGTCAACGACAGAGAAAGGATATAGAGAGAAGAATAGATAGAAAGGGAGGGAAAAGCAGCCTTAAACGAAGATGATACAGCCCCTTCCTTATCTCACATTGCAACCACCAAGTAAGTCCTGTGCCCTCCTCCCTCGACATCAGTGCCCCTTTCAATGGCTGAATTCACCCTACGCCACTTAAATTGTATGTGTGGGTGCGTGTGCGTCCTTGTTTGTGTGCATGTGTGTGTGCGTGTGTGCGGTAGTGCGTGTATGCACATGGGTATAAAGTCAGAAAATACATTTTCCAGTGCTGTATTTTGGTGAGGTAAGAAAAATTTACTCAGTAACATTTCCCTGGCTGAGGCCTTTACAAACACGCTCTTCACGTGGTTTGTACTGCAAGGCCCCTGTACTTAATACAACCATAATGAAATTAAGAACGTGATTTTGAATCGGTGAATGCTTAAATCTGGCATAATGGGTCGCGTACCTCGGATCAATAGCACAATAGAAGTATCTGTAATTACGTTTAGTTGAGCCAAAATCGACAGTTGGATCAATATGTCGGTTAAATGCGAATGCCCCGACGATGAATCTAGCTATGTGCAGAACAGATTGAAAAGAAATAGACTTACAGAAGTCATAATATATCTGAAAGAAAAACAGCAATAGACCATCAGTGAGATAGCTACTAATATCATTCTATTTTTGACGGCAGAGGAGAAAATGGGTCATGGCTTAGATAAACCGTCAGATTATCATTTTGGTGTTTAACGAAGCCGTGATTATAATAAAATGGCGGTGTCGCAACCAATCATCGTCTGGAAGTTACAGACGGGAAAGTTAGCTGCTACAAAACGACATCTCCCGCCATTTTTGTGATGGTGGCGCCAACGAAGACACCTCGTTGTCTATTTTTTCATGCCAGCCAAGATATTTCTTTTGTATGAGTCAAAACCGTTTAACTCTAAAATACATCCACTTAGAGCGAAAAGTAGGTTACGAACTAATACTAGAGGCTGCATGTACAGTCCTACCCCAGATATAGGTGAAATTAGGAACAAGGCATACGTCTTTAATGCATTTTTGTTCGTGCATTATAATTGTGGGCTTATCAGGCTCAATGATATTTTGTTTTCGTAATATTTTGCATTTATTATCATCTAATTTCGGGTATGGTGTATATCTAGAGTAATTTCTATAATTTGAATTCTATTTTTTCTTTTTCTCTTTACACGAACATAAAATTAGATACTCCAAAATCCTGGAACCAAGCATAAAAATAACCAGAGGGATTAGCAGATTTGTAGCCTTTGTGACCTTGAGAAGAAGAAGAAGAAGAAAAAGAAAATGATGATGATGATTCACAGCATTTGTATGGCGCCATATATCTGTTTAAAAAAAACATTCAAAGGCGCGAGAAGAAAGAAAAGTATCCGTCTGATATATATATATATATATATATATATATATATATATATATGGTAATAAAATATTTCTACAACGCGTTCATGCTAATTATCAAGACAACTCAGGTACTATGGAAATATACTGATGCACTGTACGTAGTATAAATAATACACTAATGACTAGTGGCTCTATAATATCCTCGGCGAAGCAAGTTGAAACGCCTCATTAGCCTCCTAAGTCATTTAGTCAAGCACCTTTCATTTTCTTGATTGATATCCATGAGGTCTATCACTTAGAGTAAATATCATCAAGGGAGTGTACCCACATCATTATATCGTCATGGTCACGAGGTCTTGAACTCGGATTTACAAGATTTCTTTGAAAGTGATTATCATTCTAACTTTTCCATTGGAATTTTGATGAATCCCTGATAGAATAAAATAATGGTCTTGAAAAAAATTATATTCCAAGGTAAGTAGGATGGTTATGTGTTAGCTTACCTTATAAATCTATTTATTAATATTATGTAAAATAGTGAATTAATATTTGAAATCTCACGTGAACACACGCCTAGCGAGCTTTCAATGACATACAATGTATGTACAAACAAATGTGCAATTTGTCATGTGCACTGGGACACACTTGAGACGTCGTAAAATTATAATTTCATGCCATTAGCATTCATAAATCCGGCATGCATAGCTCCTTCATGACTACGACCTTGTCTGAGTATTAACCCAATAAATCCCTAATCTGTTTAAGTAAACAACAACCAAGGATTTATGATCGGGATATAGACAAACACTTTTCGAGTAAAAGCCACTTAATATGAAATAAAAATATCACTTTGAATCTTTCCAATGGGATTTATGTTGATATGGAAAGCCGTTACCAATTAACATTTACTGTCAGCAATAAAACAGAAACAATAATAAAACAGATTTTGTCAGTTCGTGAATTTTCTTCACACTTCTTCGACTGCTTGGATTATCCTAAGATTTAAGAGATTTGTTCGGTCGGCATAAAACCGGAAATTATTAATTTGTATTGTGAAAGTTTAACGCACTGTATCCGAAGACAGCGACCTTTCTACCGTATATGGGTTACATATACTGGTACGCTTGTATGAGGAGAGAATACTAGCGTCTATATAACTAAGCGGTTTAAAATCAAATTTTCAAATTTTCAACATAAACAGAAAGTGCATAGACTAAGGAAATCACCAGGCGCGTTTAAACAAGAATCAGTGAATACAAATCATCTATGATATTGATAGACTAATAAATCAGGTAATTGAGCATTAAATACGATTGAAGAAAGAAAGTAAATCATTAACATAACAGCCTTTAATTCTATTTTAATTTAACCCACTAAATATATGATAACAAAGCGATGCAAATTTATTGATCAGTATGTCAGGACATAAATTGTTCTGCAAAAATGTTAGATTTACCTTGATTTACCAGACCTTGTTTTATGCTTGCAATATTACTTATATAGAATGGGACTAATTGGTTGGTATTCCCGACATTTTTCGTTAAAACATAATCTCCATACTATATTTCTACATGTATATCATTCTCCAATCTCTATGATTGTCATCTCATCATTATGCCTGTTCTACCTCACTTTCTCTCTTCATCTTTCATCATCTTGCAGATCTGTTTTTTTACAACTTTAACTGACTTTTCTCGGCTTCTATCCCTCCTATATCACACCTTTTATCACCCTGTATAGCAATAAGAACAAAACCAAGTAAAATAGTAACGACTGGTCGCACCATGCAGTCTCCACGTGCATCATCACATCGAATGGGCAACTGATTGCATTAAAATCGATGGATTACGTAAACCGATTTATGTTTTTTATATCTACCTCGTGGCATCAACACGGTGGCCCTACACTGGTACAATTTAATCGATTAGAGTGTCTGACTAAAAATAGGCTAGGTATACTTGACTATATTTCTAAAAGCATGTCAGTATGACGTCATTACGCTCACACGGTTGCTCGAATTAGCTACCAAGGAGGTAATTTGGAGGACCCAAACAGGCATCCATCCCAGCAGGCCACTTTGAACACAATTCAGACATGACGCACAGATTTTCAGTGAGAATCATCATCATCATCATGACAACAATTACATTTCAAGGACTCCCTAACCATCTCAAACTATTGATATCTACCCTAACTCGATGAATATGTTGGAGTTCGAATTTTAGAAATAAAATTGAGTTTCGGTTGTCCTCTACCCCCCCCCCCTCTTCCTCTCCCTCTCCCCAGTTATTATCCTCTTTACCTTTATCTCCCCTTCCTAACATCCTTGATATCACGTGTGTGATGCAATACACGTTTTATATATATTTCATTTGTATACTCTGTTTATTCTATTCATGCTAACATCCCTTTGAATATATTGTATTATTCTAGTTGTAAATTAATCCATCTAGTCTGTGCTGCTGTTCAGTTTTAATATATCCACCAATAAATAAATAAAAAAGCAATAAACAAATAGATTGGCGAACAAGGGGAAATACAAATTTGATTACAGATGTGCCATTCTCTGAAATACATAAAACATCATCATCAAGCTTTCCAAACATGAAAATAATATTATCAGATCGTTGATTTGCGTTTATACAATAACGTGTATTTATGTAGGGCCTATCTAAATTCCAATTGACTCTGTGCGTATGCAAACTAAACTTCGGTTTGATTATATTTTATTTTATTTCTGCATGTTTCCAAATACAATAACTGCATAACAAAGAACATATCTAAAACGTAAGGTATAATAAATAATATGCAAACACTTACAACTTCATGTCAAAAAGTTATTTACGTATATACATAATATAATAACTAACTTAATACTTCTATAACATATTATTATAAACTCAAATTATTATCCCAACTATCTGTGGAAAAAGTGCAGGAGACCGCAATCATAAGCGATGCTTGATTAGGATGGCGGCCTCAAACTCTAAAAGTGGATAATGTAATATTGTAACTTTTATACTAATTTTGAATCCCTTTTTCACAGGGCTTCCCTTTGGCTAAAAACTACAAATTATTAACCTTTTTTTATTTTTTATTTTACAACTGATATCACTGCTTCAATGGTTGGATTGGTGGTGATGGCGAAGATGTAGTTTGCTTAAAACGTATTAAGGAACAGGCAGATGACCACAAATACCACCACAAACACGACACAAGTGGATTCATTCGAGAACAAATAAAAATCAAGATTTTATAGGACCACGACAAGAATCCTGTCGAAGTGTCTGAACTTTTGAACTCGATATCTTGTCAGAAAGACAATTATAGATGAAATGATTGTGCAGTGTTTATATTTGAATAGAACGATAGCAGAGTGGTTCATCACAGACTGGAAGGGGCCTTGCAAATACAGATTGGGTGATAATTGGAGCAAATAAATCTAATATACATTAACAAAAGGGATTGCAAAATCCTAAAATCAATGCATCATATCATTGTATTCAGTGTTATATGGCAACCAGTCAAATTTGACTATTTTCCCCAGTCATTTAGGTAGGCCTTTCTAGTTCACTGTCCCCTCCCCTTACCTCGGTACAGAGTGAAGTACAATATGATGATAGTTACAGTTAGTGAAATTTAGACCTCACAAGATCGTTTTTTTCTCAGTTTCAAGTACTCTATTTAATTACTTTATTCAATGTATTTTCAAAGTTTATTTTATAAAAAATTTAATGAAACTACCAAAAAGGAATACAAATTATTGGCATACCTACATTACTTTATCCATAATTTGATTATGTAGCTAATGTTACTCAACATGCCTTTTGCATTCATATGTAAATTATTAGAAAGCTCTTACGAATGCAAAGTTGTGATTGGTCCAATGTTCGTCACGTGATATCGATTGATTTTATATAACAAAGTGTAATGAGGGCTATGTATCATTATAACATATATTGACTGGTAGGATGTGTAATATAATATTTGGAAAGCACAGGAGGTATATTTTCCATCGTGAAAATATAACCCCTTTTGGAAAATAAACTTTCCTTCGGCGGTCCAAAAATTGTTATTACATACCCTAGCAGTCAATCTGTATATAATACATTTACGATAACCTCAGAGTCAATTTAAATTTACAGAGAACGTGTCTTCATATCTGTGCGATAAGAAATGGAATATCAATTGCTTCCTGTTCAATGATGAGTCGCTAACTGCTCTATAAGTCATTCCAATTAAACTAAAATTCAACTAAAATAATTGAAGAGGTAATTAATTGTAAAGAGATGAAAACCATTTAGTATAATAGACATTTGAGAACTACTTCTACAATAATAATTGTTAACATTAGCGACATAACGCCTGTCAACGATTTCCAGACATAACAAAATCTGGTGAATGCGATCTTCGTCCTGTTTATTAGAATACAATGCCTCGTAAGCAGAGAATGTAGTCATTGGGTGAATAGGCTCCCCCAAAATTAACATCCATGTCTTGAATACGTATGAATACATAGAGTGAAAGTCATAGGTAGACGTACGCACGTTGCATGGTAAATGTATGGGCAATCTTTAAATTAATATTAATTGAACGATCTTCCTTTGTCAAATTTCGATTACTGAACTTATTGAACGGGGAAATCCATACTACTAGTCATGATCTTGATTCAGAGATCAGTAATCACCGCCCTTGATCTATCTTCTCATTCATTAGTCAGATCCGTGCAAAATGTGATTCTGTCCATTGATAATAGAATGCGATAAAAGGAAATATCCCCTAGTGTTCCATTCATATTCATTAAGAATACATTATATACGTCATACAATTTCACTAGGACAGTGCTGTATCGTTCAATCAGATTAAAGTTATTAAAGCGTGAACACTAACGTCAGACTTACTAATCAAGAAAAAACCGATGCATTGCCATGTAATACAAAATGGCTTGAAGATAGAAAACGCCACCGTTATGATGTCAATAGAGACCTTTTAACAGGACTTCACAGATTTGCTAACGCATTTAGAAGTGGCAAACATGACTTGAGGCCTAGCTGCGAGAGAGACGAATGCAGCCAAATGATATTTTGATCACGAACCCCGCTTCGAAGAGGTCGATGCATCCATCCATCATATTGTCGACGATGATGGATGAATCTAGTAAATATTTCATCAAGATGCCAATATGTGAAAGGGCTTTTGTAAAGATGTTTTGAAATATATTTATGGCTGCTTTTTTTTCGTAATCTGATGTCAGAATAACTGATTTGGAATCAAATATGTGACGCATCTGCAGGTTGTTAGAAGATAATATAATTGGTGATGCTTTATCACATGCCAGCAAAAGTATTGTCATATGTAGTGTTTAAAATGTAGAGAATGAATCCATGACCTTTGTTTCCCCATAGACTCCTGACCAAGAAAAGGTCGGTATGCAGGCCTATACCTCTGTTCATGATATATATTAACCTTACTCCATCGATCATTGAATGACGATAGTAACATTTAAGCTACAAAATCAGATACAAATTGCATCAATTTTGACTTCTCTTTAAGCATAAATTAATGATCGTTATGATCATCTTCTAAAAATACTATCTTGACATTGTCATATCCAAGGCAAAATAAAAAATAAAGTAATAAGTGTGGTGAGGAAATCAAACGTGTTTCGTATCATAATTATTATCTATAAGTCCATTGTGAAAACACTGATTTTTAAAGGAGTGAACATCATTTACCATGTCAAAACAATAGCATAATCAAGTTAACTGGAATCGAAAGAACGTGAAAGTTACATGCAATATTTTGCGGAGACGTCAACAAATCAAGTGTATCTGTTCTTGTTCCCTCAACGTTAGTAAGACTCATTTGACTTCCATTTGATCGTAGTTTCCATCTCATATATTTAACAGTAGCACTGGAGGGGTTTAGTTTCCTGTTCTATACGGAGATTCTTTATGTTTCACTTCCGTAGTACACATGCAGGAACGTGTGTAAGTATAGAGAAAAGATCTGGATGTTAATAGATAATGCACAACAAATATCTTCGTCCTTAATGGGCATAATCATAATAGTTCTACTTATTTAAAAATAATTGGATATAATTATATAACTGCTTCAGTTAACGTCGTAGTAAAGAAAAAAAGACTTTTGTCTGTCAGATTTCTAATCGACATCTCTTAAAGTCATCCGTTCCAAATTTCTTTTACATGTTTACAGAAATTTCCAATTGAATACCGTATGAAAAATTCCTTTGAATGCAATCAAAACAAACAATCCGTTTCAAAATTTACAATAACCTCGGCGTGGGCATGGCAAATCACACGTGTTTCGCCGGGCAAGAAATGTCAAGGAGACTTGAATATGACAGAAAAATAATGATAACAGATCTCTGTTAAAACAGATGTTTGTAAAGCTGATGATTTGCTTCGATATGGATGAATCATTGATTCAATATCTGGTTACACACACTCTTTGAATATAACTTTGAAGGACATGTACTCGAGTAGATAGTTTCCCCTTATAATGAGTTAACTGCTTAATTATCAAGAACCCACTGCCCCTGATGTTTTCATAACACGTTAGATGCAATGTTTAAATAGTCATCAATGCCTATAGTTATTAAAAATATAGAATGCGAGCCTTTCCCGATGATTTACAAAATCTTTAATCAATGATTTACATACTATTGCCGAAATGCACCTACCATAATACAATGACATATCACATGCACACAAATTATATTCATTACGCTTGCTCACTCCTTGTTTACTTAAAACTTTTTTTTCTCGAAGTAATTACACTAGGATAATCCTATTTTCTCGCCTATAAGTTTTCGACATGAGGAAGACCAATGACTTTAATCGTTGTTTTAATAAAGTAAAGACAAAACTCAAGTTCATCAATATTCGTCTTCAAACACATTTGTTTTGAAAAACGTTGCAGAGTTGACTGTTAATTAAATGACATCATCTTTCACATCATTACACAATTATTGAAATACAATGTTGCCATCAATTCTTTTTGCGAATTTAGGGCCCCAACACTTTAGAAGGGCTCTAATTTGTTTAGATAAATGCACACCTTCCTTCCGTTTGCAATGTACGTAAAGGAAAAGGGTTGAGTGATAAGGGAAATCGCCTGTTTGTCGCGACAATGAACTGGCATCCAAAAAGATTCACTCCGTTGGTGGATAACAGGTTGGGTTCACCAACGTCACAATATTTTGAATAGTGGGAAAAAACAAAGCGACCTCGTGATTTCGGTAGGTCAGGTTCTTCATGTCAGGTGAGGGGCATTTTAAAGCAATTCAGCTAATAATTACTCACATGTCTCCTATAGTAAGCATATTATCCGTCGATATTTATTCAGGCGTATCATTGACGATGATAACTTGAATTTGCGTGTCTGACCCTTTTTGGTTTCCAAATTCTAATTAACAGTAGTTGAAACAATGAGATGAAATGTAGGCCTACAATACAGTCGTCTACAAATGAGTAAGACACTATTGTTTAGTGCTGACGTGGCTTCACTTTTTACCAGCATTTTGAAACATATTTCATAATTAGAGGTTAATAATTGTTACTTTATATATTTGACTAATAATTGTTTTCAAAGAGGAGATGGTGCTTGTACGCCTAAATATAGCTAAGGAATATTGAGTATTCAAAGGGTACTAAGAAGATCCTCGTTGGATCTGTTTGATCAGGAGGTGCCCCTCTTCAGCTCCTCCCACCTTTCCGTTCTCTCTCTCCCTCTCTCTCTCACTCCTTCCCCATCCCCTCTCACTCTCTCTCCTTTTCTCTCTATCTCTCTCTACCCTCCCCTCACTCTATATGTCAGGACATCATGGTGGACGAGGAGTTGGAGGATGAACATTGCATTTCATCCTGAGGTCCGGTCTTGCCAAGGCATTCCAGGTATGCAGCTTGTGCGTTCCAGCTTTACCCTCTGTCTGGTGATTCGAGATGACTACGATGAGAGCAAGCTAGGTATCACCGGAGGACACCGGTGTCATGGGGGAGATCTTTCACCCCTTCACATCATTACATCCTACTTTAAGATGCCACTAGACGGAGCCCCCCCTCCCCCACACACAAACACATTCAATAAAAGACGTGCCCCACCTACAAACCCTGTAGTATTTCATATGCCCCATACGCCCCACATTCTCCTCATGATATTGTGATGGTGATAAGACGGCCATGGATGTGCACGGGATCGCATCACTAATGGTTCTGATATCCCTACAGTGATGAAAGACTCGTGGCATCTCTACCCCCACCCCCTCAGTCCTTATCCGTGGCATATCCAGATATTGATCTATAAAGGTGAAATCCTGACAGGAAGGGGTCGTAATGCTTTTAGGCGTCCAGCCACTCTTGATGTCCTAGTGGATATTTTCTTTTGTGGGGGGGGGGGGGGGGGCTTCAAAACGAGAGAAGGGTGTCTGCTTCACCTTATATACATCATACGGCAATGATCATGCCCCCAGTCCTACAAAAACTGAAGTTTCAGGACAAGGTCTTCATGGTGAGGAATAGTGACGTGACATCATGTCTTTTCCCACCAGTCCAATGCAACCTTCTCAATCCTTATAACCAAATTCTCTTCGTCTAGGACAAAATATATTAACACGTTTGTATTAATAGGTATCGCTTGCCCGACGATTTGAATGCAGAACGAGACAAACAACATTTACCTCCTCTACAAACCCACGCAGGTAAATTTGTCAAGCCGATTTCGGACGGGGTGGTGAAACAAAACATAAGAGCTAAAATTAGAATTATTGATTAATTTTGATTCTCTTCACAAACTTTACATGCATGCCCGCTTTCAACATTTCAATCAATATATACATAGAACCCAAATTGACACGTTTGACCAGTTTCACATAAAATATGAAATATACAATTGAAATAAAAGCAAAGAAGGATTGGATTCACTAATCTTGCACAAAAAATAAACAAAAGCAGACTCCTCTAAAATACAAATATTAGTTACAAACTTACAAAATAACACAATGCTGGACAGATACTTATTAATTTAAAAGATGCTATTTCAGTCATGTTATCACTGACAATGTTAAATAAATCTTAAAGGAAAATAATATCACTGCAAAGATAAAGAGACCGCGTATTCTGTCACCTAATGACGTCAAACGCATAAAGTTCGTTCCAAAATAGACCAGTTGTCTTTACTGCGGTCATGTCATCCATTGATGTCCAGTGCAGTCCAGTCTATTGTCCAGCTAATGTCCTCTATTGACTGATTGTTAATGGTTAAAAGTCGATAGCTTTTATTTAGTCTCGTCGACAAAGATTTGTTATAAAGGAAGGCCCTCTTTGTGTTACTGTACAGTAATTATATATGACCAAAATAGATCTAACCTTCCATTCCCCACATCAATAGCCTACAGGATAACAAATTCGTTGACGTTTTTTTTTTTTTTTTTTTTTTTTTTGGGGGGGGGGGGATTGGTTACTTGTGTGGACAAAGATAACAATGGATTATGTCAATATTAGTACCAATGACAGAAAGAAAAAAAAGGGAGAGAGATAGAGAGAGAGATAAACATGAGTGATAATGTGTAGTCCCATTACGCAACAGTACAAAGATCATTCTACCAATTAGGTGTATTTAATAAACCAAAGGTGTTAAAGCAAATGGGAGCATTATACTTGATCTTTTAGACTAAAATCCACTTTGTTGTGTTTCATTTCAGTCAATACACTTTGTTTCAATTGGCTGCATCATAAACTAGTTTCATTTCGTTTTTTGTGCTTATTCAATAAAAATAAAAAAATAAAAAAATAAATTGCCTTTAAAAAGTTGTGTACAACCAAAAGAGAAGTATCTCTTTAACCACTATCATTCGATCCTTCAAGTAGGCCTACTCATTCATGTCACTTTATAATTCCCCCCTGTAAATCAAATTTAAATTTAAAGAACACATATTTATTATAAGTTTATGCATTCTGGAATGCTTTAAATATTGCCCGAGGCTTGACCTACATTGCAACAGCTATTTCATGTCAAAACAACTGACAGAATAGATTAAAAAGCCTCTGAGATTGACCCCTCTCTTCTTGGCACTCGAGGTTGATTGCGAAAGAAGTCAAATTAAAGAGATCACTATTTGACCGGTGCTCCCTGGGAGGGGAAAACAATAATTTGCATTAGTAGAAATATTACATTAATACATTGTCTTCAAATTTGAAAGATATAAATACCCCGGTGCGTATTTTTCTTCAACTTTTATGGGTATTATTACAGCTATCAATGCCCCGTCTTATGAAGAGCTGCGATTTATCCGAATCAATCGCAAGTCCTCCAATCGATCGCAAGTTTGCAGTCCCCTATCTCTTATGAACATATTTGAGAATGAGTAAACGGGGCCATGAGCCGAAGTTTTGAGCCAAAATACGACGACTACTTCACCAAAATTGTCACGAAGTTAAGAGTGCTTTTGATGTCCTATCGTTGGCTTGGCTTGTCCGTATTTCATCGTCTTAGCCTGTTGTGTCTTCAACTGTTCCGATTAGCCTTGACTAGACACCTTTCTGGCAATGATTTCATCCAAGTTCTCAACTCAAAAGAATTGTGAATGAACGATTCATGGGCATAAACCCAAAACGCTTCAATCTCCACTATTGTGATGTGCATACACTGTATGTCATGGAATTAGAGTCTATATTCATCATTTCACAACACGTGTAATTTTGGACAAAGAAGTGGGACGACTTGGATATTGCATAATTGAATACTTACTAAAACTCTAACTTGAAATTAACTTTTGTGAAAACAGTGATGAATAAAATTTGCTTGATTTAAATGTTGTATTTGCATATCATTACAGTCGACAACATTTATGTGAAATATTCATGACAGGTGAAAAGACTTCATTCGACCAGAGGAGTAATGAGGCCGCTCAGAATTTCCTTCGAGAATTTTAGAAGTTTCTTCTTTAGACATCAGTTTTGAAATGAAATAATTTGAAAACTTTAACATTTCGATTGTCTTTAACGAGCCAATATTACGAGACTTTCGTGGTCGTCTCGATGACGCAGACTTTCGCTGAAACATCAACCGCAAGTGACTCAGAGTTCTTACTGGCTCATAGATTGAAGGTAGACCATTGTACGTTCTTTGCAAACCCAACTTTGAAAATTAATGATGAAATGAAATAAATCACAGCTCATATTTGAATGTTTTCAACGTAAATAATAAAGGATTACTGTATCAATAGATTATAGCAGTACATTGGGGTATTCAATAATATTGACAAGTTTGACATGAACGGTTTCCTTCACATCAATCACTGCCATCCAGGATCCATTATGTGATCTTTTCCACATGCATTTTTCATTGAATGGAATCACATAATGCTTTCTAAGAAGAAAGGGTAAATCACGTCTTCCTTCCATCTATCCTGTATCTAAGTGAAACATTTCGTTTGAAATAGGTGCAACGTATCGAACTTGTACTATCACAAATACGGGCCGAAAATGCCCCATAATGGATATGTTATGAGAGGTTAAAGGAAAATGTCATTGACATTAAACTGTCATAATAGTGAGTTCGAGTAACTGTCAATGAAGATTAGAGACCGATTTTGTTAGAGATGAAACGAGAACACGACAGAAATCGTTAAGAATGAACAATTGCAAGTTTGGCAACCTCAAGTCATTGCATGTGACTATCAGAAAGCAATGTGTCATCATCAAGCGATTCATCGCACCCATTAAATGACCCTGAAGGGAGCTACAAGATTCAATTATAATTATGTTGATGATACAAAATAGCAACAATGACACCTAACTAGTCCCCCCCCCCACTCCCCAAAAAGAAGAAAAATAAAATAGAAACAATCAATCCTCAACAAACAAGTTGATGTGCTTAGGATAATGAAAGACCATGACCCCTTTTTTCTTTCTTTCTTTCTTTCTACCCCCCTCTCGCCCCCCTCTCTCATTAAGAGGTAAACAAAATGCTAATACTAGTGATGCAGAGAAGGATGGTGGAAACGTTAGGTTTCTTGGGGGGGGGGGGGACGGTGGGGCTTAATTTTGAGAGTTATTGTTTAAAGCATTCTCTTTAAACAATAAATTCTCTATAAACAAGATCATCATCTTCAATAATAATGCTCAATAAATGCGCTAAAAAACAAACCTCAACCTTAATGATAATATCAATATACTTCATTTTCCATTCATAAGAATATAATAAACAAACAAACAAGTAATGTTCATCTCGGAACACAAGTCATTCTTTGAATGAAATATGCTACAATATGATTGTCAGAATGTACGTTCAACCACACGTCAACATGACTAATGAGATAGTGAGACTTGGAGAAAGAGAGAGAGAGAGAGAAAAAAAAAGAACGAGTGGTAAAGATAGAGGTAAAGAGAGAGGTAGACAGAGGGGAGGGGCTGGAGATTTATATTCTCTTCATTATTTGGTTACAAAATATGGTATCACGTGAAGTGCCGTTGTTGTGATTTCCTGTACAAACACACAAAAGTTATTTTTCATACTGACCCCATCAGGTCAATTGGTATGATAACAAACTTCATCTGTACGTGAGATCCTGTATTGTATATGACCGAGAATAATATATTGTTCTTCTTTGTTGAAAGAAATGTAACATTGAACGAAATGCTCAAGGCCTCCTCAGCATCCATTGCTTTTAAACGCGTGTAATTTAATGCATATTTTATCGTGTGCCTGCAACTCGACTTAGTTATAAGGCTAACAGCGGTAAACCAATCTTTTATCGATGTTGAGAGAAATGCATGTCAGTCATAAAATGTCATCTTGAAACAGGAGCATTATGTCAATGTGTTTATAATTACCCTTAATCATTTTTGGAAATAGCAATGCAATCATGTTTACACTTTAAAGAGTTAAACTTGAAGTATGATATACTTAGTCTAATTAAGGTGTAGTCGGGAAGCCCTGGATTTGTTCATTATTTTGTTTCCTTAGTTTGTTAAAGTACATGCACGAGCAACTGAACAAGCAGTAAGCCCAAAACTACACATAGTAATCATGGGTTCGTGTTTTGGTCAACAACAGTCTCCAGATGTGAATGAAAGTTTGATTGATTCAAGCAAACTGCACAAACTACAATTGATAGTGATGGTAATATAACACGTTTCGATTTTCGAACAGTAAGTGAGGAGCATTAATGTGCCTACTATCTCTACAAAAAACGACGTGCACATAGTCCTTGGTGTTTATGTGTACTCTTTGCTTCTGGAAAGAGAGGTACAAAGTTCGCTATGATATCTCAATTAGACCGCCAAACCACCGACTCCAAACCAACCGGGTCTTGCCCCCTATATAGGGATATGTAATGTCTCATTCAAGCATCGGCCTCGTTAATTATGTGTATCATGAAGAAGTACGCAAGTGCGAACAATCTACAACCGCTGATTCAGAATAATATATCGAGAAAATAGCTGAATAAACCTTAAAAGTGCTAATTGTATCGGCTTCTAAATAAATATTGTCTGTATGGATAGGGTTGATGAATATACTGAGGCTGTGTCTATGACCATACCAGTCGGACCTTTGCCTCGATGCCACACCCCTTACGGTATTATCCAGGGTCGATCCCAGGAGCCGTGATATTATCAAAATCACAGGATAACTGTAACGTACCCTCCCACCTCCCATGCAAGTATTACTCGCGTGTGTTTGGTTTAATTGTCAGAGCAAGGTTTAATTGAAGAGAAACTAATTCAAAGTAACGCAAATAGGAAATCGAATCGGATATTAATTTCCGGTATATTTACATCATTGTACAGAGACCAGAGACATTTTTGCACCTTACAAGTTCATATGTTTTTTGTTTTGTAAATATATTTTTGTCTTCATGGGCAGTGTTTGTGTGTAAGGAAGCCATGCATAACTAATAGCCAAAAGCAATGACCTACAGGTTTGTCTGTTTTAGCATATGCACAACCTTGTTACACAATGTAAGATTGTAAGTAGGCATTTAAGATGTACAATACAGAAGAATGTGGATAGGCGATCATTCTACGAGTATACAAACACGCAAAACCTTTGTGGGATGATTCTCAATTGCCGCAGTAAATTGCGTGTTTTAACAAACAAAAAGGCTTCTGATTTGGTAAGCGGTACAACATGTAAAGGCATCTGAATTTGAAAGCTGTAGACAGCTGAAATTGAAACCTGGTAAAGTCGTGTTATTTAATACATGGATTTCACGACAATGCTGGTACGAGCATTGAGCTAAACGAGAATCTCTAGTCTTGTTATTGAGTCATGCTTCATAAAACATCATAATAATTATCTGCAATGCCTGCGCGACATACTATAATGAGTGAGAATAATCGTGATTGAGTAGGGGGTTAATAGTGTAAATAGTGGCAAGTAAGATACATACCTGCGCTGTGACGTCTTGCTACGTGTGTCAGTGCAGTGGAGAGGACAAAGATGAGGGCTATAAAGAAGATTTTCTTCCAGACATAGAGGCTCCGGGTCCTCCTACCTCGTAGTGCCATCCCATCACTTTAGCAGGGAGAAGTCACGGCGCTGCACAGAATGGCAACGCTGTAGCAGTAGCTTTGAATTGCTTCAGTAAGCTATATGCACACTCTCAAATTAATGAGACCCGGTGGACTTCTCCAGGCTCGTTAATTGAGTTTAACACCACTGGAAAACTGATCGCAATCACAAAATGTGGGTCCGTGGTGTAATAAAGAGGGAGTATCCAACAGTACGTCAAAAAGACTGCAGAAAGGTCTACAGAATGCTCAATAAATAAAATGACGTCTGCATTAGTACGTTGTAGGGATCCCCCCCTTGCGGCGAATCGTCAAGTTACTTGATGGTAGCTCCTAAGAATGTGAAGCGCGTAGTTTGAGAGGTAACAAGCATCTCCGATGAACATGCATCAAATGATGTCGTGTATCTTGTGCTATGCTGACCTAGCTGTAGTTCAAGTCAGCTGCATTCAACTCACAACTTATTTTACAGATACTGAATCAGAGTTAAACACGAACGTTTGGTAACAAAATGAAGAAGCGGCATAACAATACAAGCCACAGAGAAAGAGAGAGAGAGAGAGGCAGAAAGAGAAAGAGAGAGCATTCAAAACATTGCAGTCACGCTCTCGGTCGTTCCCCACCAATAATCGCACAACAGTCCAATGAGTGAGCCGACTACGTTGCCATTGGTTACCGGAGAACCCCTTATGACGTCAATGCGGGCAGGCATGTGAAACTGTCAGAGCAGACGTTACAGACACTGCAGACACCCATCACGGAATGAAACACACATCGGTGTCGCGTTCATATCTCCTACAAACGTATATATCCAGGTATATTTATAAGCTAGCCTAAACTACAACCCTTTTATCATTCCCATGTTTCGGAATGAATACACAGACGCTTTGCTTATAGGGAATGCTGAAACCAGATTGACAGACAATTACTCGTGCGTTAGAAATTGATTCTGCTTTTGTCGCGCTAATGTAGCTCAACTATTCGCGACAATCGAGCCTATCGAGGTATATTAATTTCCGGATGCGACCCTGGGACGTGGGATGTTTTTACTTCTGACCGAATATCCCGATTTGTTGAACTTTCCCGGTTTCCTATCGAATCTATTTTGGATACAATAGCCTCTTATGAAAACAACCGTTTTCTTCGAGAAGAGAGGTTCGAACAATATCATTTTTGCTTCATGTTAGACCTTACTGATCAAGGCTTCTCCTGAGTTTATAATTATCTAGACTTTATAATACGTTGCATCCTAGGACTCATTTTTCCTTTCATTGATCTTTTGCCTTCTATATATTATTATGTTTGCCCAACATGCAAATGCACATAAATGTATGTGAAAAAGAAAAAAAAAATGATAACTTGCTTATAATCTAGACTGAAATTATATAATTTTCATGACATCTTCATTGTTGCTCTCAGGTATGGTACAGTAGCAGACGTGGTTCTAGAAGAATATGTCTCTTCATATATTTATTTTGATTTAATTACTGATCGATTTGATGTATTTAATTTAATTTGTTTTTTTATCTGAGAGGGGGAGGGGCTTCAATTATATTAAAAGATAAGCCCCTGGTACAGGTAGCATAACAAATAATGCTAATTATGGACGACTTTGTTTTAATTTGGTATAGCATTTGGATATTCCAATCTGTGCATAATTCAACGTTTTGAATGTTGTCATGAAATTGAGAAAGAAGTAGAATTTTAAGTCGAATTAATTCTGAACTGTTATGATATATTCCTTTAAACCACACAAGCTCACAGCACCCACCTTCGTTCATGCTCTCTCACCGCCCCCCACACACTGACACAAACTCTCTCTCTCTCTCTCCTCCCATTCTCTCCTTGTCTTCTTTCTATTGTCTATCTGTCTAATCCCTCTCATGTGACCTCTCTCACCTTCATTCATTTGCTACCTGTAAATCCTTTTGCAAGATATTTCTTTAAAAAAAAGAGTCATATCGATATATGGGGCCTGTCACCACGAAATGAGTCCAGTTGGTCAAAAAAAAATCCTGTTTTTAAGTATTATATGAATCTACATTAAGTAAGCTTTAAATTAAGGGGTCACACATTAAAATTGATAATTATATCCAGAAATATGAACAAAAACCTAATTGGACTTTATAAACAATTGGATTACCCAGTTTTGAGATAATTAGGTGTAAAGTTAATGATGCGTAACATAGCCTATATTATTTGCCAAAAAATGTTAGAAGGAGATATTTTCGTGACCTAAGCTCTGGGGACATAAACTACAAGACATTAATAGTCGATTTTTGGAAAAATCTTAAATGTGGTAGGTGGGTCAATTTTCAGTACATACACACTATACATCGCTATTACTACGATTGAGCCTAATGCGACACTGGACTCATTTCGTGGTGACTGGCCCCATATATGAATATTATTTGTATATGATTGTCAAAATCCTATATAAAATTAATTGTTTATTGTCCCGAGTTTTCGGAAGATTTGATTTAATCCATTGGCAATAACGCATACAATGTTCTCTTTATCTCCTCCTTCTTCTTCTTCTTTTCTTAACCGTTTCCATTTTACACCAATCATTGAACATTAACCGATATTTATAATTATGAAGTATATCATGCAACTTCTAACCTTCTCGCTCTCTCTATCTCTCTCCCTCTCTCTTTCTCTTATTTATTATTTAAGAAGTGTTTCAATAAACCAATGTAATTATAAAGCATGAAACTTGTAAGGATTCTTCTTGTTAATATGCTATGTATACCTCCCCATTTGTGAATGTTATATACATCCAGCTTATACATACTTTTGACGTTAATTGTGATTATTTTTTTCTTCATCAATTTGTAATGCATTGTCGGTTTCTCCTCACTCCAGACAAAGAGTGTTCGCTGACACTGTTAGCGAGCGGGTAATTGATTAATTAGATTTCAATGGTAAGAAAAGACAGATGAATGGATAAGAATGAAAGGAAGGATAAAGACAGTACTGGCAATGTGCCACTTGAAGAGGCGGCTGTAATCCCTCAGTTGGCTTGCAGCTCGTATTGAAGGACGCCATCTTGGCCAACCAATCCCGCATGTTTTCTCTCATCATCTGTCTTGATTGTCATTTCTGTAGAGAGTAACACACCCCCTTTCTCTAGCTCTCTCTTCGACTCTCTCCTTTCTCGCGTCGCTCTTTCGTCTCTCATACTTTTTAATGAATATGAAATTGAAACCGAATCTGGGCTGAACCTTTTCCGATGAGCGAATCATGATATACCCAGGGGCAACAGGGGCCATTGTTACCCCAAAATCCTGTGATAACGAGTACATTGGAACAGATAATTGTAAAAGAGTTGAATAATAATAATCCATCGTTTTATGGATTATATCCTTAATCACTTACTCACTGTAAGATACAGTCAGCTGTTGATGAGCTACCAACCATAGGACTCCACATATTGCACGAGTTGATTTGTCATGAATATTTCTTGTCATTGTCAGCTCATAATCACGATTAACATACTAAATCTTGACGATCGTGATCACAATCAAAGTAGGTCAAGTCTTCTTGTTTTAGGTTTAAAAATGACAGGAAAATACGCATATTTCCATAATCTATATACCCTCGATGAAGAAGGTTTTTCTGGGCAATCGATTACTAGTAATCACGTTTCATCCACAATACGAAAGTAATGTTATTCAGATTCAAATCGATATGCTGGATTTCGTATCTATTCATGACGCATTCATAAAGGCATAAGGAAGAATGTGATGGGAATGATTAAGTGAAAAAAGTGATTAAATTGTGCTTACAAATGAAGCAACAGTAAGAAAACAATATAAATTGTTAAAAATCAGTTAATGAAATTGCAAACAAATTGATAAAAGAATAAGCGAACATGCAAACGAAAGAATAAATCAATGAATAATGAATTAGTTGAAAAATGTATAAACAGATTAATTGATCAATAATTGATTGAGTAATTTAGAAAAGAGGGATAATGTACAATACGACGGGCCTGTATAATTATATAAAGTCGGACACCATATAAAAGCCAACAAAACGTAGAAATTTATCTTATGGTACTACACAAAAGAAGAAGCGCGAAGCGGGGTGAGAATTTTCGAGATT